>JARACY010006066.1:0-19029 GCA_029255725.1 Scrobipalpa atriplicella
AAATTACATTCATAAAAATTACAATTTACAATTACATAGATGATAAAAAACATAAAGTAATAAAATATCATAAAAAATCTTTAAACTTACAATCTACAGCTCACTATACGTTATTATTTAAATGTCAATTTACAATAATTAATAGATAATAATAAATAGAAGACTAAGACTAAAAGACGATATGACTTATTGCAAGTGCTTCGCTCTTGTGAGCTTAGCTTGTTTGGATCGGAACGGAATCCAACTCTTTAAGAGTAGCCGGCTAGGCACAATCTCCGCAGAGTGGTCCTCCCCATAAGGGGGCCTTTCCTACGTGTATCCCTGTCGAGGTAAAGCAATTGGCTACTTTCCAACTAGTCAAATCAGCAACTTTTTATGAAATGTCAAAAACGCTTTTTTGTATGAAAATAGTAAATTATGACGTCACATTTTAATAAATATTGACTAATCAAATCAATAACTTATATACTTTTAATTCGATTATTAAAATCTAAATGTGCATTTTTTTTAATGATGAATGAAATCCACAATATTTTTAGCCATTAGTTTTAAGTATAAACGTTTTGATTTTTTTAAGCTACCCAGTCAAGTACCCAATTGCTTTAACCGGCTACGCTAAGCTCACAAGAGCGAAGCACTTGCAAACCAACTGTCACCCGGACACTTCCGTATCTGATGAGTCCAACAGAAGACGAAACAGTTATAAACAAACGAGACGAACCAATGCGTTTTGTTTTCTCTCACTTTCATCACAAAGGCCAAAGTGCCTTTAACACTAGATATGACTTATCGTATCGACTAAAATATTAGTAACTAGCTTCTTACATCGCAGTTTCGTTCCCGCGGGAATCAGATATTTCCCGCGGTAAAAAGTAGCTGCTACAGTACTTGCTAACCTGATCGGGAGCTCTCTTGATCTTCATCATCTCGATCTGGTAATGTGCGAGATGGTCTAGTTTATCAGTCGGGTCGTGGCCGTAGATCTCGAATGCGTCTATGATCATCGCCAGCGTCACATTCTGGCTGGGTTCTTGGCAGCAAGGGTGGTTACGGACGTTGTATGTGCTCTGGGATGGAAGGAAGAAAGTAAAAATATTTATTTAAATGTTGTGGTGGATACATACTTCCCTATCCACTGTTAAAGCCAGTTGGCCGAGTGATGGATGGGAAAATGTTAGCTACCCGCCTGGTAGAGTGTCGTGTCCAGCAGTAGAGGGACATGTTATATCTGCAGATCGTTGAGAAAACATCGATACTTACCGCGTTTCTTAACTTGTTTCTTGTTGTGGGCTATCTGGCGACTACACCCTTCTCGAGAGACAAAAACAATTAAATAACAATAAAACAAGATTCTGATACTGTAGGCTGATCAAATGATTTACCGAAAAGTTAGATCGTTGCATATAGGCGGCTCTGTGCTAGTTTCTCTCTAGTCGTGTCGTTCAGTCTGTCCCATCAGAATAAAAGAATGAAGGAATAGAGAGTGCATTTGCGTGTTGCTCTATCATGCCGGCACTGTCACGGGCAGATGGTTTACTTTATTGGATATGTAGTCATTTTTCCGAAAACCAGTTGTAGTCCATGGGATACTCCAAATATCGGTAAATTTTGGGGGTACCAATTTTCCTTTATACAGTAGTAAGATATAGTTATAAGAATGTAAAATAACCATGCCTGCCTTCTCTAAGTAGCAGCTATCAAAAATGGCGGCCAATCAAAGATGGCGGATCTTCACTTCATAAAATTTACTATATCTCGATAACTATGCATCCGATTTTAGTACTGTGTTTTTTAAACTCTAGTTCTATACATTTACAATAAATTTTCTGAATATACTGTATCATTAAAGTCAATCATTAGCTAGTTATTAAAGAAATTTTGCAAAAATCGTACTTTCTTGATTCTTTAATCACATTTTTACAAAATATCGCGTAAACTAGGAAGAGCACGCATCAATAGAAACATGAAGCATTAAATTATGTTTATATTAAAAATATTTATATTTAACCTAGGCACCTACTTACCGTTAAAACTATCCATGATAGAAAAGTATATAGAGTCAGCAGGCCTTTGAAAAGGTCCGCCATTTTGATGACCACCGACCTGACTCTTCTAAATCCAAACCACAGTTACAAACATAAAAAAAAAACCGTGAACTAATGACCAATTATTTACCATTGTAAAATAGAATTGTGTTGTTGTTAAAATTAATTGCTGGCTATGTGGCATGGTGGTTACGCACCTGTATAGTTACGTAACTGGGGTAGCAAGTTCAATTTCCATGAAGTACGTAGGAAGCATAAGTTATATTCATTGTTACGAACATTACTTATATATTGAAAACAGGTATACCACTGTATATATGTTATACTTTATTGCAAAATTATTGTCCCCATGAATATAATAAAAATTTACCACAGTATTTTAAATACATTTGATGATGATGCAATTTAATTCAGATACATTGAGATATTTATATCTAACTTCAATCGCATAAGAAATAGTACAAGAATAAAGAAAGAAAAGTAGTACTCGTATAAATTAAAACGAATGATAAGCATAAAGTTCAACATTTCTGTTTATGTATACCTTCCAAGTTAAAAGTAACAAAAATTCATTTAATACTCGGATCACGCTCTATGATGGCCCTGAACTACAATTCTCATGCGTGACTAGATTAATGTGTTTCTACACGGCAAAATCGCACAGGTAATCGTAACACGACCTAGTCGTATGACACAGCATCCACCCCGACCAGTATCGATCGTGTCCGCGCGCATCTCTCGGCGCACCTCATACATCTCGTCTTACTGTGCCAACCAGCCATCAAAAACCTTTAAAACCCACAAAAAATGAACAAAGCCTACAAAATATCACCCTAAAATCACCAACAGTGAACAAAAGTTGTGACACGTTTGTAGTTCAAAACAAAAGTGCTTCCAAAACATGATACGTAAGAAAAATTGTACAAAAATGGCTGACCCAAAACCTATTGGCACAGTAACACAATAATGTAATATTATAAACCTTAGTGTAGTGTAAAGAAGTCTTCCAAGTTAGGATTAAAGTTAGATACTAAAAGTGTGTTAAAATATTGAAAATCAACGTCTTCCCGGAACGTCAATTTTATGTAACGAAAATATTTGAAAATCGAATAAGAAATTCGACGAATAAAAGTTTTTGCGCGAGACAAAAGCGCGGAATTATACAGCCAGATATATAAGAAAAATTCAAGATGCATCATCTGAATCGGTTTAAGATCCCTCCCCTGAAGAATGCTCTGGACGTGGCCATGCAGACGGTCAGGCAGCAGATGCCTGATAAGCCTGGGCAGCAGACGCGCCCTCCGCAAAACGTCAGATTCGCTAACATGGGTAAGTTAACAAAAAGTTACTTAAATTAAACTTTTATATATGTCACATGGCATATCTAAAACTTTGATTTAATTTCCTAGGAGCAGAATTTTATTTTATATTTAAACCTTCTGTCTTACTGATTTTGATATTTTTTATATTATTATGATTTTACAATCATTATATTGTGAATTTTGTTATTTTTGTTTAAATAGATAGCAAAGACCTTGGATGCAACTATTTGAAGAATCAATACCTACATATCGTTGTTATGTCATATCATAAGTCATAATATATTGGTCAAAGATATTTTAAAAAGTATGTCCTTTCGAGCCATGTCATAGATAGACCTCACTTACAATAGCTACCATACGAAGGCAATTTCGGTTTTGCGAATTTCAGATATCTTGGCATGCTAAATCACCTGATAATTGTTTGAAACGTCAGATGATTTCTTGTTTTGGAGAGCATTTCAAGGCATTGCTTTGGTCCTCTAGGATAAAATCATAATCACTCGATATAAGTTACTGCTCATAGAAATATCTCTCTTCACTAGACAACATGGGCGAAAGCTGTGAACTATCAACCATGAACGAAACGACCTCTCCGACGTACCAGTCCACCAACCCAACCAACCCATTCCTGAGTGGACAACTTCAAGCCGAGGATTCTTTCACCAGCTATCAGAACACTTATCCTCAGCAGGATGGGGCGGCGCCGAGGTAATTGATAAAAAAAAAATTAGAAACGAGTTTGCACTTGACTTTGGAAAAGGTGGCCGAGTCAAGAGTTTAAACGATGGAGCGAGATGACCTTGAGGCCTTAACTAATACTGTCACTGACTGAATTTTTTGATGGAAATGTGGTCGCAATACGCGGAATGGTCGGAACCACTGATTAGAGAAAGTCGCTGGAGCGCTAGCTCCATTTACTCTTCTGTGGTCGGAACCTACCTCTACACCACCTACAGTCCTACAAACAATCCACAAGACCTCTTTTTTCATTCAGTTTCGAAGATTTTGTGATGCGTAACACGGTATATATTTTTTTGGATTTTTTAATACATTATTTTTTGAGTTATTTAAAAAAAAATGATTTTTTGGACAGAGTTCGGTTTTCTGTCACTATCCTTTGCCTATTACCTATGCATACGAAAAAAAACTGACAATCAATCAAGTTGTCACTTTTTTTTTGTTCTTGGCACAAGGTTCTTGGCAAAGGGAAAAGTTACAGACGGACGAACTTTGTGACTTACGACCTTTTAGAATAAATCATATTTCAAAAAATTATTTCTCTGGAAAGGATAATGCGACAAAGTTACAATGAAAAGTCTCTAAAATAGTGATAATCTATCCATAAATCAATTAAAAGTTTCATGTTAAAATAGTGAGGTGTCATGAATTCCCATTGTCTATAACCGTAAGATTATAAAACAACACACCTCACAGTTAAAACATATTTTTAATAGTTATTGCGTTGTTCAGGACTCAAAGCATGCAGAGCGTCGACTTCTACGCTTCATCCGAAGAAGGTGGTTTCGAAGAAGGCGGTGGACCACCAGGGGCCAAGATCAATGAATTCCAGGCCGCTTGGAATGTCACCAATGCTATACAGGTAAGAATGACAAAAAGAATTATTTATATAACTTTCATAATTGTGACTGATACTTGATGTGCTCATCAAAGCAAATACTTTCCCCCGAATAACAAAATTTTTCGCTCCCGGTACAAAGTTGTCGTTTGTATTTGTAAGAAGTATCTACTTTTCTTCAATTTCTTTACAATTTGACCCATATTTTTCGGTAAAGTTGTTTTTTACCCTGATACTAGTTACTTTTTTTTTGCAAATTTATATCTCCATGATCAGAAGTTGAAACGTGTCTGATTTGTAGAAAATAGAGCAAATAAATGCAGCTATTTAAGACTGTATAATGATTTCCAGGGCATGTTCGTGGTATCGCTCCCGTTTGCAGTACTGCAAGGAGGTTACTGGGCCATCTTTGCCATGATCGGCATCGCCCACATCTGCTGCTACACCGGCAAGATCCTCGTGGATTGTCTCTATGAAGACGATCCTGTCTCTGGCCAGAAGGTGAGAGTCCGTGATTCCTACGTTGCCATCGCCAAAGAGTGTTTCGGGAGGAAATACGGGGCAAGGATCGTCAACATAGCTCAAATCATCGAGCTGCTCATGACGTGTATCCTTTACGTCGTCGTCTGCGGTGATTTGATGATTGGCACCTTTCCTGACGGCAGCATCGACACGCGATCTTGGATGATGCTCATCGGAATATTCCTCCTGCCACTTGCTTTCCTCAAGTCCTTGAAAAGTGTCAGTATGCTGTCCTTCTGGTGCACCATGAGCCATCTCGTCATCAACGCTATCGTCATCGGATATTGCATCCTCAATATTGGTGATTGGGGCTGGTCGAAAGTCAAATGGACCCTTGATTTCGAAAACTTCCCTATAAGTTTAGGTGTGATTGTATTTTCATACACCTCGCAGATATTTCTGCCTACATTGGAAGGGAACATGGAGGATCGTTCGAAGTTTGAGTGGATGTTGAACTGGTCACACATCGCTGCCGCAGCGTTCAAGGCCATATTTGGCTATTTATGCTTCCTAACTTTCCAGAATGACACTCAACAAGTCATCACCAATAACCTACGTTCAGCTGGGTTCAAGGGCCTTGTAAATTTCTTCTTAGTTGTCAAAGCAGGGCTTAGCTATCCGTTACCATATTACGCTGCTTGTGATTTGCTTGAAAAGGCTCTCTTTAGAGGCAAGCCTAAGACATTGTTCCCTGTAATTTATGAACTGGACGGGGAGCTGAAAGTGTGGGGACTCGCCTGGAGGCTTGGGGTTATAATGTTTACTATTCTATTGGCCATTTTCATCCCTCATTTTGCTATACTAATGGGATTCATAGGAAGCTTTACTGGTACTATGCTGAGCTTCATCTGGCCTGCCTACTTCCATATCAAGCTGAAGGGTCCCCAACTCGAAAGCACCACTATCGCTTACGATTATTTCATTATAGGCCTTGGGGTTCTCTTCGGAGTCATAGGCATGTATGATTCGGGATCAGCTTTGATCAAAGCGTTCAAAATTGGGCTGCCGTTCTAATTTTGTCAAAGTAGTGTTAGAAAAAATTGTTGAACTATTTTTAGATTTACGCATACTTTATAAAGTACATAATATATGCCAGGCCATAAGCCATCGTTTCCACGCAAGATACTCTAAAACGCTAAACTCTACCATATCATATACCATTCGATTAGATAAACCAATAATCACTATTGATTGAAGGAGCGATTGAAGCGAAAGTACTTATTAAAAGTACACCGCCATCTTTGTCAGATCTGAGACGAAGATCGAAAATGCTCGATCTGAACAACTTTCACCAGAAAACTTTATAAGGAAAAAAAATCTACAAATCTAAGGGTTGAGAAAGCGTTGAAATTTTGGTTTCCTGGTTGAAGACAAGATGTTTTGTCACAACCTTAGGGCCACCATGTTGATGCTCTTAATATCTAGCCTGGGATGATACATTTTGTATCTTAGACCTGTTTAGTATTAATTAAGGACAATATAATCAAGATTTGTTATAAAAAGAGAAATGGTTCATAGCTTGAAACGAGTCTTCCAAGATTTGATAAAAATACTAGTTTTTAAGTGAAATATAACTATTTATGAAATAAACATAACTATGTTCAGTAATGTTTGAAAGATAATAGTTTTGTTGTTTGTCTAAATCGTATACTTGGTGTTATATTATTATGTATTTATATTAAATATACCTTATAGATATACACTTATATATATGTATGTTTCGGTTTGAAATATACCTAATTATATAATGTTTATGTATAACAACGAAGTCTTCCACTTTATACAAAATGTTATTAATGCCTTGATTTGGTAATTCGTATATCACTTTTATTTGAGAGACAAATTACGTAGGTCGATATCAAAATAATGAATATTATGTATCGCTGTTATATAAAAAAACAAGGTCTTTGGATAATGGATAACTTATAATTAAATGACAAGACTTTCAACTGTGTACGAACAAAATCATAGGTGCTGAAATTGTTCTCATCTAATCGATACAATAACTTAAATTAGATTACATCTGATGAGAGGAAATGATGCAGAAACTAGCTATTCAAAGACATGAAATAGAAGCGGCACTAGGACACTGCCTTGCGGTGCACACATAAATATAAAAAAAAAACTCGAGTAAAATTTGGGCACGGTCGTGAATTATATTAGGCAAAAAGTATTTTTTATTCGTAAAGGCACTGTTTGGCTTATATAACAATGTTATAATCATAAGTTATAATTATAAAATAACAAAACTGTTAATTTAAAAAAATCCATCAAAGTTATTTGACAGCAGTATTTTTAGTTTGCGGAATGAAATGATATAAATACAGGGTGTAAAAAAAGTACTGCGTTCCTTTAAATCACATGTTCTACTAATGATAACAAACCACTTTTCGAAAGCACAAAAATTGTAGCTCGAAACAAAAGCCTTTCCATACAATAATGCTTTCCTCATCCGCAATTTTGTTGTACAAGGCAAAATTTTATTTCGAGCTAAAATTTTTGTGCTTTGCGCGAGTTGTTTGTTATCATTAGTAGAACATGTGGGTAAGAGGAACGAAGTACTTCTTTTACACCCTGTATTTTTTCAATTTAATTTTACATTATGTAATTTTGGCTATGCCAATTTTATTTTGACACTGTTGTTTATAATATCTTTTAACATATCCAAAAACACAAAAATATTTTGCCAATATATAATTTTAGAAAAGATTCATGTATTATAATAGTTTAAGCCTATTTTTAATAGCCTATAAAAATAAATTGTGAGTCTTCCACGTTACTGTTGTTGATTATGATACTATATGATATTGTAAATGTTATATAGATTAGTATAGTTTTCCTGGCACATACTACAAATATTTGACCCCTGTATCAATTCTAATGGATTTTTGTCATTTTTATCATGACTTGAAAAAACGACCTAAGCTGAAAAAATAACAGGCACTTTCTAGTTTTTGCTATATTTTCTAATTATTGAAAACTTTTATGTTTAGGGTCCTTACTTTTGTTGGTTTGTGTACCTCTAATAATATTAAGATATTATTACGCTCCACAACTTATTTCATGTTGCTCTTTATATAATAATTTGCTATTAAATATACTTTAGTACTTTATTCACCATTTTTTTTTTGTTACAATTGAAATAAGAAACGAACTTGTTCTCACATCTTAAACTTAATATTGACTGTGGTCGTGTTAATTTTAATCCATTATAAATGTCATCATATCACTCAAATAGTAGAAATGATTTTACATATCTTATGCCCTATTATATGGTCTTTGGTTCCCTGAAAGCGGGGTGACTATGTTGGCAAAAATTCCCAAGGGAAATTAAGAATTTAAAAAAGGAACTGTCATTTCGCTAGAAGTCAAAATTAATAGTCAAAAGTGAAAATGAAAATGCCTACTGCAAGTTTGATAAATTTTCTTACGCGAATGGAGATATTTTGTGATGGATGAAATCATTTATAGTGAGTGAGGTACTGGTACAACATATTTTCATGTTTTAATTTTCCTTATTTTTATTTTATTGGAACTTATCATTCATTCGATATGTCAAGCAGTTTGTTCCACTCGGGTGTTAACATCAATAGCATACTCGTTTTCTTGGTACCCTCACTGCACTCGGGCGCCAATACCCTCGTATGCTATTGATGTATTACTACCCTTGTGTAACAATCTACTATTAATACTGCCAGTTACATTTTTCGGGATAGGTTTTCTAGTTCTTAGAATATATTAATTTATATAGAATATAAGCATAATTATTGTGTATACTGTTCAAAATAAGTTATCTTGCGTAAAAATGCTCTTTTGCACAGTTAAATCTACATAGGAATTGAAATTCTACTGATTTGTACGGCGGTTAAGGATCAAAATCAGGACAAAGCTTGCAAATTGGCGTGATGGGATGAATGGGTCTTAAATTTGACCAGGGTGTGCTCCAAACTTTGTTCGAGCACCACTCCTATATCATTGAAATACTGTAATTGCTCCTATAGTAACCTAACCGACCCTGCCTGCAGACTCATAGAGTGTGCCCACCAGGGCAACATATCTCAAAAGTTACCTTAGAATGTGTACAACCAGTCTGAGACCCATTCATCTTATCACGCCAGTTTGCAGCACTGTGGTAGAACGCGTAGCTTATTGCTACGCCGTAGCAACCGGTTACGCCGTAGCACCTCGATAACTTTTTTTATTTTACCTACCTCAGGATTTTATTTTTATAGTTGTGTGTAAATCAATTAATATAGAGAATACGGAATGTTTTTAAAGACCTTTGTACAATATCAAAAGCGCTTCCAAATTAAATTGTAAAGGGCTTCCATTTATTGTATAGTTAATGAAAAATATACATATTAAATAAATAATTCAAAAAATATATTCTTTCCGTTTTTGTTGCGCTTTCGATTCGATATTTAGAAAATGTATCCAAGTGCAATAATGTTGTATAAATAAATATTAATATAAATACATGTATTGTGATCAAATGGATTCTAGGTGTGTATTTTAAATATAACATAAAATGTTATTTGACGATCTTTTTTATTTGCACTCCTTCTCCAAATCAAATTACTTTGAGAAAACTTTGAGTTAGTTATTACACAAGATAGAAGACGATAATTTATAGGTAGATAGATAAATACTTCGTAAATTGGCAATTGGCTGTTTCATGTGGCCGAAATAAAAGTACAATTCGGGGATTGTGCGTTTTGCATTTGCCAATCCGCGAAGTGTGCCTTTATTCCGGCCAATGGGCGATTTCGGAGGTTGTGCGTAACATATATACGTAGATAGATAAAGTACACTGAACGGCAGACTTCTTGAGGAAGTTCAATCTTGAATTTAAGAATCAATTTTTGATGTGCAAATTGATCATTAGTATAATTTATTATAAACTATAAAAACTATCTGAAATTATATAAAAGTGATTAAAATTATCACTACTCATTGTTGGTTTTGTTATAAAAGTTATTAAGGGAAATTATTTATTTCTGCAATTATTTTAATTGTGCTCTCCGAAAAAGGCTATAAAATATAACAAGCAGGCAATATATATTTATTCTTAATTGGCAATTACTGTTTTACCTAATGAAGGCGCTTGCGCAGTGAGTTTCCTGCGCTTCGCCATGGTGGCAAAATGGACGCCTTCACTCGTGCATGCGCCCTACTCGCAATATGTGTATCCTACATACAGATAACGGTACGTATAATAAACATCTAAATATATATGCCAAAAACACACGGGAGGGAACCCACGACCTTCGGCGTACCGTGCCGCTGCCCTAGACCGCTGGGCCACCGTGCGTTCGACATTTCCCTCCCGTGTGAAATTTTTGGTATATAATATTTAGATGTTTATAAAAACATTAACACTTAAACTGTCAAAATTTAAATAAAAAGGTACGTATAATCAATTTTTATTTTGTCGTCAATCAATTTGAAGTTTTATTCAATTTATATTCAACACATATTTTAGCACTTATAAAGTTATGTAAACTAAAGTACATAGTTTAATTACGAGCAGGTATCAACAATGTAACGTATATAATCTAAATCAATTCTGATTATGATAATGTAGATACTAAATTTATATGATAATAAGTAGATTAGGTAGTGACTATTAAGAATGTAAAGTGTTTGTTACTGGAGATAGACCTCATATTAATTAATAAGAACTTGTTGAAAAATATTTCGTCTGTAATGCTTGCTCGCCTGTTCGTGCAGATATTGAATGCAAGATGCAATACGTACCTATACAAGATTTAAAATTCATATTCAAACATGTAAAAATCTGAAATAACCCTCGGTAATATTGTTGGACATAGCTTTTATCAAAATAGTTTTTATCAAACCCGTTCACGCTCTGCCTGCCCCGTACAGGCATTGATTACAATTTTGCTGGTCTGCTGAAAAAATGCACAATCTTTTCGAAGAGTCCTCGTCTTGCAGTACATACACAAAATCTAGGATAGGAGCTACGATACGATCATACGCAAATCACAAGATTCTTTTCATTTAGTTCCCGTACTACATCCGCAACCACCCCTGCTGTCTGGAGCCCAATGAGAATGTGACACTGGCGATGATCATAGATGCGTTCGAAATCTACGGCCACGACCCGACTGACAAGCTGGACAATCTATGGCTTTATCAGAACGAGATGATGAGAATTAAGACTGCTGAAGACCAGGTACGAGGACTGACTGAATACTCGAAAAAAAAAATCGCGATATATCACGAAAACTGATTCAGTATGTTATGTATGCGAGCGAAGTGAGGTCGGTTACCTACGTATACAATACAAAATACAAAAAGTTTTTATTTTCTTTCACATAGAAGTAAAATTTAAACTAGGTGAAACTTACATAAATAATAAAGTATGAAAGCAAAGCGAGCGTGACAGTTCACGAAAGAATCAACGCGTTATGCGAGCGATGCAAGCACTACATTTCACGAACGTTGAAAGAAACGTTACGATAGTAAAGTAAGAAGTGATAATGATGATTAATACTGCATTTCTTTTTACCGGATTTGAGCCGAACTAAACCGAGCCCACGATCTACGGATCGATATCCCAAAGCTCAGACCCCTAAACCTGCCCTTAGAGGCAGTTAGAGGCTGACAATCAGTCTGATGTAAAAATATTTCCAGTTCCTGATAAACGAGCGTGTCCACATCGCGACGGACCACCTCGGTCGCTTCATCAAGCTGCACATCCAGGAGTTGAAGGTGCTGCTGATCACGCTGGATGACGTCATCGACAACATGCTTACCATGTATGAGAACCACAACTCCATTGCTGCTGAGAGGAAGGCCACTTACACTGGTGGGCCGGTGCCCATGGAGTTTTATCTTAGTCAAGGTATTATAGTATTGGATTTTAGAGAATTGAAAGCATCAATTTTAGCTGGTATCATAAATGCCGAAGAGATAAATATTCGAAGGCAGCAGCACTCCCTATGAATATAATAAATCGTACGCCGCGCTAGCTAATCGCCTGCCAAGCTGATGTGATGAGTAGGGATGGCAAATGTCCACCAATAGAATTGAGAATTGGTGATACCATAAATTAAGATAAATATTTCAAAAAAAAAAAAAACTGATACCAAAAACCTGGAGATAATCTATATTATAATGATACTGAATAAACACCACTAAATGCCAGTTCCCGTATTATCGTTTAATTTTAAAAAATCGCACGACACCACCATGGTGGGTCTCAAGTGATATTATAGGGGCGGAGTTAACACCAAAGGTCACCGTAACTGACTTCAAGACTGTTTCTTTCCAGAATACTACTGCGGTAAAAACGTATACATCTTCATATCGGAGTTGTACAGTGACATCTACAACATGGGCAAAGGGGTGGCTCCGTACTGCAAGGACAGGTCTTTCGTGTTCCTCGGTTTCCTGCACTTCCATGACGAAGCCAAGTATTACCTGATAGATGATCCCAGCATCAGCTTTCCGACGGACAACTTCTTGCATGGCTTGGAGTGTCATGTAGGGATTTGTATATTTAGGTAAGAATTTTTGAATGGAATTTTCTTTTTTGAAAGTCGCCATCCACTCCTATCTTGCGCTTGTCGCTTCGCGTCACTCCAACTTAATCTGACTTTCATCTCTCGATATCCGAATGAATGGGCCCCACCCTACCGCCTAAGAGGCCCGACGTTAGAGACGTTACGTCCAGCATTGGCAGCATATAAGGTTCTTCTTGTCCTGTGGGTTGGTTGACACACACACACACACACACACACACACACACACACACACACACACACACACACACACACACACACACACACACACACACACACACACACACACACACACACACACACACACACATACACTTACTAATATTTAAGACTATTTAACTTCCATACTACGTACTTCCATGCTGGACTGGGAGTGATAGAAAAACAAAGAATGTGCCAGCTGCATCTCCTCCTGGGCATGCTGTAAAAACCAGCTAAGGGATTTGAGGGTTTCAGTGTATTGCAACTTAGGCGATGGGCTGACAACCCGTCACTATAGCAATATACATAATCATCTTTAATAACCCTCAAAACTTGTCAGACCTGGCGGAACGACCTTTGGGCCGTTTTCGCTCTGCCTACCCCATTAGGGATAAAGGCGTGATTTTATGTATGTATGTATGTATACTCTTCGTATTTTTTCATGACATCTACAGATTCCCAGATATCCTTTTAGGTCGGTCATAATCTTTCCCGGATTTCCTTTTTGATCCCAGCCAGATACATCTTCAAGGTAGGCTGCATGACAATATTTTGTTGTTCCCAGGCATTTGACAGGTGATCATACCGGATTGTCCAAAAAGTAAGATTATCCATGCTGTCGGCTGCTCATAAAAATAGACAGTTCTGCGCCTGATTTCTCTCTGGTCTTGCTCGTTCACTAAAAACTAGTCCCGCGCAACTAATTAGTTGATCTCTGGGGCATTAGTCGTCGCCGTCACAGTTAATCGGTTGCAAGGACTAGGTATAATGGGAGTAAAAAAAATCACGACCAAACTTAAGGATGCAAACCTAACCATGAAACTGAATCACTTTCCCTATGGAACATAGATCGAAATATAAAAAAAAAATAAAGATGTCCCTCCCATACTAAATGACAATTGGAGGGCAATTCTTTTTTTTCATAACGTATGTATTTCGACCTCATGTTCCTTGATGAAAGTTGTTCCGTTTCAGGGGTAGCTTTACACTCACATTAAAGTTTGGTCAGTTATATTTTTTACTTCCATCATGGTGACGTGAAGCTTACCAGTAAGTAATCGTGATGCCGATACCGCAGCCCCTGGATATTGAAATCGAGAATGAAGGACCCTGATGTGATGATGCAAGAGGCTGCCGTCAGGGGTGGCAGCTTGTACATTATTACACCGCACTTCACTATGGCTTTCGGTAGAGTTGATACGTCGCGGTCACGTTGCATCAGTTTCTTGAATGGGAATCTGTAGATGTCATGAAAAAATACGAAGAGTATACATACATACATACATAAAATCACGCCTTTATCCCTAATGGGGTAGGCAGAGCGAAAACGGCCCAAAGGTCGTTCCGCCAGGTCTGACAAGTTTTGAGGGTTATTAAAGATGATTATGTATATTGCTATAGTGACGGGGTTGTCAGCCCATCGCCTAAGTTGCAATACACTGAAACCCTCAAATCCCTTAGCTGGTTTTTACAGCATGCCCAGGAGGAGATGCAGCTGGCACATTCTTTGTTTTTCTATCACTCCCAGTCCAGCATGGAAGTACGTAGTATGGAAGTTAAATAGTCTTAAATATTAGTAAGTGTATGTGTGTGTGTGTGTGTGTGTGTGTGTGTGTGTGTGTGTGTGTGTGTGTGTGTGTGTGTGTGTGTGTGTGTGTGTGTGTGTGTGTGTGTGTGTGTGTGTGTGTGTGTGTCAACCAACCCACAGGACAAGAAGAACCTTATATGCTGCCAATGCTGGACGTAACGTCTCTAACGTCGGGCCTCTTAGGCGGTAGGGTGGGGCCCATTCATTCGGATATCGAGAGATGAAAGTCAGATTAAGTTGGAGTGACGCGAAGCGACAAGCGCAAGATAGGAGTGGATGGCGACTTTCAAAAAAGAAAATTCCATTCAAAAATTCTTACCTAAATATACAAATCCCTACATGACACTCCAAGCCATGCAAGAAGTTGTCCGTCGGAAAGCTGATGCTGGGATCATCTATCAGGTAATACTTGGCTTCGTCATGGAAGTGCAGGAAACCGAGGAACACGAAAGACCTGTCCTTGCAGTACGGAGCCACCCCTTTGCCCATGTTGTAGATGTCACTGTACAACTCCGATATGAAGATGTATACGTTTTTACCGCAGTAGTATTCTGGAAAGAAACAGTCTTGAAGTCAGTTACGGTGACCTTTGGTGTTAACTCCGCCCCTATAATATCACTTGAGACCCACCATGGTGGTGTCGTGCGATTTTTTAAAATTAAACGATAATACGGGAACTGGCATTTAGTGGTGTTTATTCAGTATCATTATAATATAGATTATCTCCAGGTTTTTGGTATCAGTTTTTTTTTTTTTTGAAATATTTATCTTAATTTATGGT
This sequence comes from Scrobipalpa atriplicella, assembly GCA_029255725.1. Lineage (NCBI taxonomy): Eukaryota > Metazoa > Arthropoda > Insecta > Lepidoptera > Gelechiidae > Scrobipalpa > Scrobipalpa atriplicella. Next base: position 15,583 of record JARACY010006066.1, read on the forward strand.
ATCACCAATTCTCAATTCTATTGGTGGACATTTGCCATCCCTACTCATCACATCAGCTTGGCAGGCGATTAGCTAGCGCGGCGTACGATTTATTATATTCATAGGGAGTGCTGCTGCCTTCGAATATTTATCTCTTCGGCATTTATGATACCAGCTAAAATTGATGCTTTCAATTCTCTAAAATCCAATACTATAATACCTTGACTAAGATAAAACTCCATGGGCACCGGCCCACCAGTGTAAGTGGCCTTCCTCTCAGCAGCAATGGAGTTGTGGTTCTCATACATGGTAAGCATGTTGTCGATGACGTCATCCAGCGTGATCAGCAGCACCTTCAACTCCTGGATGTGCAGCTTGATGAAGCGACCGAGGTGGTCCGTCGCGATGTGGACACGCTCGTTTATCAGGAACTGGAAATATTTTTACATCAGACTGATTGTCAGCCTCTAACTGCCTCTAAGGGCGGGTTTAGGGGTCTGAGCTTTGGGATATCGATCCGTAGATCGTGGGCTCGGTTTAGTTCGGCTCAAATCCGGTAAAAAGAAATGCAGTATTAATCATCATTATCACTTCTTACTTTACTATCGTAACGTTTCTTTCAACGTTCGTGAAATGTAGTGCTTGCATCGCTCGCATAACGCGTTGATTCTTTCGTGAACTGTCACGCTCGCTTTGCTTTCATACTTTATTATTTATGTAAGTTTCACCTAGTTTAAATTTTACTTCTATGTGAAAGAAAATAAAAACTTTTTGTATTTTGTATTGTATACGTAGGTAACCGACCTCACTTCGCTCGCATACATAACATACTGAATCAGTTTTCGTGATATATCGCGATTTTTTTTTTCGAGTATTCAGTCAGTCCTCGTACCTGGTCTTCAGCAGTCTTAATTCTCATCATCTCGTTCTGATAAAGCCATAGATTGTCCAGCTTGTCAGTCGGGTCGTGGCCGTAGATTTCGAACGCATCTATGATCATCGCCAGTGTCACATTCTCATTGGGCTCCAGACAGCAGGGGTGGTTGCGGATGTAGTACGGGAACTAAATGAAAAGAATCTTGTGATTTGCGTATGATCGTATCGTAGCTCCTATCCTAGATTTTGTGTATGTACTGCAAGACGAGGACTCTTCGAAAAGATTGTGCATTTTTTCAGCAGACCAGCAAAATTGTAATCAATGCCTGTACGGGGCAGGCAGAGCGTGAACGGGTTTGATAAAAACTATTTTGATAAAAGCTATGTCCAACAATATTACCGAGGGTTATTTCAGATTTTTACATGTTTGAATATGAATTTTAAATCTTGTATAGGTACGTATTGCATCTTGCATTCAATATCTGCACGAACAGGCGAGCAAGCATTACAGACGAAATATTTTTCAACAAGTTCTTATTAATTAATATGAGGTCTATCTCCAGTAACAAACACTTTACATTCTTAATAGTCACTACCTAATCTACTTATTATCATATAAATTTAGTATCTACATTATCATAATCAGAATTGATTTAGATTATATACGTTACATTGTTGATACCTGCTCGTAATTAAACTATGTACTTTAGTTTACATAACTTTATAAGTGCTAAAATATGTGTTGAATATAAATTGAATAAAACTTCAAATTGATTGACGACAAAATAAAAATTGATTATACGTACCTTTTTATTTAAATTTTGACAGTTTAAGTGTTAATGTTTTTATAAACATCTAAATATTATATACCAAAAATTTCACACGGGAGGGAAATGTCGAACGCACGGTGGCCCAGCGGTCTAGGGCAGCGGCACGGTACGCCGAAGGTCGTGGGTTCCCTCCCGTGTGTTTTTGGCATATATATTTAGATGTTTATTATACGTACCGTTATCTGTATGTAGGATACACATATTGCGAGTAGGGCGCATGCACGAGTGAAGGCGTCCATTTTGCCACCATGGCGAAGCGCAGAAACTCACTGCGCAAGCGCCTTCATTAGGTAAAACAGTAATTGCCAATTAAGAATAAATATATATTGCCTGCTTGTTATATTTTATAGCCTTTTTCGGAGAGCACAATTAAAATAATTGCAGAAATAAATAATTTCCCTTAATAACTTTTATAACAAAACCAACAATGAGTAGTGATAATTTTAATCACTTTTATATAATTTCAGATAGTTTTTATAGTTTATAATAAATTATACTAATGATCAATTTGCACATCAAAAATTGATTCTTAAATTCAAGATTGAACTTCCTCAAGAAGTCTGCCGTTCAGTGTACTTTATCTATCTACGTATATATGTTACGCACAACCTCCGAAATCGCCCATTGGCCGGAATAAAGGCACACTTCGCGGATTGGCAAATGCAAAACGCACAATCCCCGAATTGTACTTTTATTTCGGCCACATGAAACAGCCAATTGCCAATTTACGAAGTATTTATCTATCTACCTATAAATTATCGTCTTCTATCTTGTGTAATAACTAACTCAAAGTTTTCTCAAAGTAATTTGATTTGGAGAAGGAGTGCAAATAAAAAAGATCGTCAAATAACATTTTATGTTATATTTAAAATACACACCTAGAATCCATTTGATCACAATACATGTATTTATATTAATATTTATTTATACAACATTATTGCACTTGGATACATTTTCTAAATATCGAATCGAAAGCGCAACAAAAACGGAAAGAATATATTTTTTGAATTATTTATTTAATATGTATATTTTTCATTAACTATACAATAAATGGAAGCCCTTTACAATTTAATTTGGAAGCGCTTTTGATATTGTACAAAGGTCTTTAAAAACATTCCGTATTCTCTATATTAATTGATTTACACACAACTATAAAAATAAAATCCTGAGGTAGGTAAAATAAAAAAAGTTATCGAGGTGCTACGGCGTAACCGGTTGCTACGGCGTAGCAATAAGCTACGCGTTCTACCACAGTGCTGCAAACTGGCGTGATAAGATGAATGGGTCTCAGACTGGTTGTACACATTCTAAGGTAACTTTTGAGATATGTTGCCCTGGTGGGCACACTCTATGAGTCTGCAGGCAGGGTCGGTTAGGTTACTATAGGAGCAATTACAGTATTTCAATGATATAGGAGTGGTGCTCGAACAAAGTTTGGAGCACACCCTGGTCAAATTTAAGACCCATTCATCCCATCACGCCAATTTGCAAGCTTTGTCCTGATTTTGATCCTTAACCGCCGTACAAATCAGTAGAATTTCAATTCCTATGTAGATTTAACTGTGCAAAAGAGCATTTTTACGCAAGATAACTTATTTTGAACAGTATACACAATAATTATGCTTATATTCTATATAAATTAATATATTCTAAGAACTAGAAAACCTATCCCGAAAAATGTAACTGGCAGTATTAATAGTAGATTGTTACACTCGGGTAGTATACATCAATAGCATACTCGGGTTTCTTGGTAGCCCTCACT
>JARACY010006067.1:0-19029 GCA_029255725.1 Scrobipalpa atriplicella
TCCTAAGTGGCAGCTGCATTTATCCAATACTTGCGATGCTGCTGTCTTCCCGGTGATTCTAAGTGGCTGCTGCGCCTATCCAATACTTGCATGCTGCTGTCTTCTTTGTGACCTCAAATGGCTGTTGTGTGTATCCAATATGAAGCTGCTGTCTTTCCTGAAATCCTAAGTAGCAGCTGCGTCTATTCAATATTTACGACGCTGCTGTCTTACTTGTGATTTTAAAGGCTTCTGTGTTTATCCAATACCACAGAATATATAATAGTTACGATTCCGCTGTCTTCCCTGTGTACCTACGTGGCTGCTGCGTCTTTCCAATACTTACGATGCTGCTGTCTTCCGGGTGCTAAGTAGCTGATGCGTATATTCAATTCTTACGAATTTTGGTAGCGCGATTTTAATTTTGGTGGCGCGATTTAATTTTGGTGGCGCGATTTTAATTTTGGTGGCGCGATTTTAATTTTGGTGGCATATTGTAAATATCTCGAAAACTAACAAAGTTATGAACTGGGCCCAAGTAAATTTTTCATTTAATTGCGTTTCTTATTGATATTTCGAACAAATTTTCTAGGAAAATCCAGAAATAAAAATCGCCACCAAAATTAGGCAAAAATCAGACTTGTTGAAAATGACCCACTTGTATCGTTTAAAACTATAATCTCAACAATAAAAAACTTAATTCAATAAGCTTACAAGATTATACATGCACAGCATAAATAAGGGATCAGTTATCTCATAAAAGGGATGTTAGGGTCGAAAGGGTCGCCTTTGAAGTCTTCCGCCCTTCAAAAATATTACTTGATTGCAGAGGCTCGTTCCCGACTTAGAATTATTGGGCCTTTGTACTTTTAATTAGATACCTACTTATATTTGTCAATTGAAAGGAACCTTCGGCGCCGAATCTTCCGCAGGTGTGTTTTGACAATGGTGAAAACACTGTCTAATCTTGCTAGAAAAAGATAGGATTTCGCGAAAAAAGTAGTGGCCATGCAATCCAGTAAAATTGAATAAAGGATATCCTTAATTCTGATTGGCTATAATTTTGCTTTCTGACTTAAACTTGTTCTGATTGTTTAATAAAATGCGTTGAAGATTGACATTTAAAACGTCAACCAGTTAGAAGAGCTCACGTTTTGGGCGCTCTGGCTAGCCAATCAGAATTCTTACTTCATAATAGCCAATTTTCTGTCAATTATTGTTTAATTATCCGTGTTTTCGCAAAATCCCGAGGATTTTCGCAAAAAATCTAATTATCAAATCATCCTACGACATAAGTATACAATACATATTTTTTTTGCATATTTCTCGGAGTTCGCCTACAGTAGACTTTCTAGGTAGAAGAATACCAACAGTAAAATATTATTATTATAAGTTCCAAAGTTGGTCTTTTTTATATTCCCGCAGCGTCAGAGAAAAAGCCAACCGTTTCGAGCTTTTACGCAACTTTTTTAAGGTTTTATTTAATTTTACGAAGAGTTTTTACTCACATCTTTTTGTCTCTTTTTATCACTCTCAGAAGCAAAAAGTGTTTTTTCCACGTGATGCGAGCGAAAACAAGTCAATTACAAAACTGAAGGGCCACTGACAATGGAGCCTTCTATATATAAGGGGAATTCCCCTTAGCTTGCAAAATAAGTAAAAGTATCAACTTTTATCCACGTTTTCTCCAAGAAAATCAGGAGCTCCATCGGAAATCACCCGCCGTGTCCCCGCCGTGATTTCACTCGATTTTGCTTATTAAGCCTTTCCTACATGACTTATTTTTAGGGATCCGTATTTTGTAGAAACAATGGACTCGTTCGTAAAATGTATCGGAAATTGTCCTATGCGCAAATGTGTTATTCGCAAAATTTACTCTTTGCATATCCAGTCCACCTTAGTTTATACAAATAGTTTCAAAAAATAGCTTAAAAAAATAGCATTGTTACATTTTATAACACATGAAAACAGAAAATAAATATTATTAAAAGTAGGTAACATTAGAGCAAAATAGTGGCTCCCACACTAGGGCCCGTATTTATAATCGGCTCTCAAGAGTGACAGCTAGTTTGAGTTCGTATCAGAAATGTCATTTCAGTACAAAACGACCTGTCAAATCCATACTTAATATTGCTCTCAATCTTGAGAACGCTTTATAAATACGAGCCTTAGTCTTGCCTGTTTCGTGCAGCCAAAAACTTAAACAGGTTATGAGACAGATGTAGACTTATAGTTTTAATCGTTATGATATTTTACTTTTTGATAGTTGTTAAGTCTCATCGACTGAACAACTCTTTCAGTTGCGCTGCTGTCCCTTAGGCGCATGGCAAATAGGAAGCGGTGCGGTGCCGGTGCGTCGCCGGTGCGTCGTTTTTGTATAGAATCTTCAAATCAAGCTGCGCTGCGCAGACGTAAATTACATACAAAATCGGCGCACCGGCGACGCACCGGCACCGCACCGCTTCCTAAATGTCATGCCCCTTACACCCGGTAGAAAACTAAAGATATAAAGAGTTATCTATCGCTGCCATTATACGGAGTGATCTTGTAAGAGGCCTTCAGCCAAGGTCGAGCTTCTAGACTATCAGGCGCCTGGCGGGAGGCTGTGCCAAAATATCACCATTTATTTTTACCATGCCTATTTGGCCTAGTGGGTTGAGCTTTGGACTCGCAATTAGGAGATCGTGGGTATTTATTGGATGAACAGTCCTCTTCACCACTACTATTTATACATACATACATACATATTATAATCACGCCTTTATTCCTAATGGGGTAGGCAGAGCGTAAACGACTAAAAAAAGGTAGTTCCGCCACGTCTGATAAGTTTTGAGGGTTATTCCAGATTGATCTGTATATTGCTATAGTGACAGGTTGTCAGCCCATCGCCTTAATTACAATACTGAAACCCGGGCCTCGAATCCCTTAGCTGATTTTTACAGCATGCCCGGGAGGAGATGCAGCTGGCACATTCTATGTTTTTCTATCACTCCCAGTCCAGCATGGAAGTATTTATATTATTGATTTAAATTGTATGATTTTACTTTAATTGTTTACCTATTGGCCCTTGGGCGTAGTTTTTGTACAATGACAATTTGACAGTGACATTTCGATGTACACTGCGTAGCTGATAACCTACCTTGTATCATGTCAGCGAGTAAACTACGCAATGTAGGCCGAATTGTCATTGTCATTGTCTTGTCAAATTGTCATTGTCAGTTTTATGATTTAGGCCCCAGGCCTATTTGACCTAGTGGTATGCCTTAGGCTCGCATTTGGAAGGTCGTGGTGGCGATATCAATTTAGTTAATTACCACTTAAATTAAATTATTAAATCGTGGAACTCGTAAAATGTTAATGAACGATATTTAACTTAAGTGGTAATAATTTATCACTTTGTGAAATTTTATCAAGTTTAGTTAAAATGGCTGGATCACTTGACGATCTGTCAAGAAAGCTTTCGCGTTTCGGAGAGCACCTTAAACGGTCGGTCTTGGTCGCTGTGTTTGACCTGCCTCCGTGGTCTAGTGGTATGAACTATGGGCTCCCGATCCGGAGGTCCTGGGGTCGATTCCCAGGGGAACATACCGTTAATAATGTCAATTTATCACTTTGTGAGATTTTCCCTAGTTTGGTTAGGACAGTACAGGATAAAAGAGTCCGTGTTTCGGAGGGCACCCAGTCCCGGTCGCTGTCTTTGATTGAGGCGCCTATTGTAACACTATCTAGCGGTTTAAAAACTCTGACACCAGGGTTCATCGGGTCGATCGACTCGAACCCATAGGACAATAATAAGAAGCTGTATTTAAAAGTGGTGACACCAAATATCTCGATGGGTCATTTTAAATTTAGATTCAGAAATTGGAATTTTAAAATAGAGACCATTTTCTGAATTCTAATAATTGTTATTTATCACTAGTTTAGAGTTTCAATCACACTTCGACCGGTTTTATCGCAGGAAAAAAGCTTATTCCCACAGAAAAACCCGTGACGACACCAAGGGCGGAAAGATAGTTTGTTAAAATAATAAAGCAAATGTGCTGAAATAAAATGTATTTAAACGATTCCCTCTTTATTGGAACAATTTGTTATTTCACCCTCAGATAAACCGAAGGTCATTCCACTGAAGGGCGGAGTGCGAAGGTTGCTACAGCAAAAATAACCTTAGCGCGGTATGATTAAAACGGGGGCTATTTTCTCCACTTCAGTTGCGCAATTTTGCTTGTTTTTGTCTAGCTAGAAATAAAATTACGCCTTTCTTCCTTAAGGGTAGGTAGGGCTTCAAGGACTTGGTAACATGTTCCGCTTTCACACATATCTGGCAAATTTTGAGGGTTGTCAACCCTTCGCCTAAATTATATATTTTATTCTTCCCCGGCACCACGTTTTGGGTAGGAAACCCTTAAAATGGAATGCCCTCCGAAGCACAGAATTTTCTTTCTCAAGATAGATAATCGAGATACAGCCTTCATTCTTCAAAATCTTACAAAGTGATAAATTATAAAATTTCAACTCTCTACACAACAGCACCTACGCGCAAATTCCCATGTAAAAAATGCCTGGCTGTATTTCTCATGTAAGCAAACTCACCGTGTCAGCACAAGGTATTATCTTGTATGCTCAACCATCAGCCACTGACATATTTTTCATATTATATTTTTTGCACTTGCACTGTTTTTACAACTCGATGTAAGTACCTTCTTCTTCTTCGATCAACCCGATGAACCCCGGGTGTCTGGGTTTTTAAGCCGCTTTATAGCACAGCTATAGGCCTCTGACAACGACCACTATCAAAGACAGCGACCGCGACCGACGGCTTAACGTGCCCTCCGAAGCACGGAATCCTTTTTATATGGCTCAGACCACTAGACCACGGAGACAGTTTTCCACTTGTTATAGACACCCATTTATTATTCATTAACGGCGAAATAACCTAATCACGCAATTAAGAGAATTTGGTTGTTAAATTGGGGTTCGAATTCTGATTCTTGTCAGCAACCGGTGGCGTCGATTCGGTCAAACACGACTTTACTAAAATAAACATAGTAATTTTCTCCAATATTAGCAAACAGAAAGGGACGATAGTCTATACGGACTTATTATTTTAATCCTGTCAGTTCAAATTAGACTTTAATCACACAGAGCAGATGTTTAGTCATCATTGTGAAAGGGTAGTGTACAATATCAATTAGTAAATGTCAACAAAATTCTTTTAAACTTTTAAAAGAATTCTAACTGACAGGATTATACTAATAAGTCCGTCTATTCTGGCCCATATTCGACGAAAAAACTATTTAACTATATCATACTATTATCATCTATCCTGACTAGGTATTACATTTTGTTCAAAAATTTCAAAGGATATTGGTGGATACACTCCCACCCCCGACATTATCCATAGATTCTTAATTTGACTTGACAGGATTCGTCCATAGTGCCGTCCCTTTCTGGCAGAAAACGATAGATAAGGTTTTGTTTTAGTTAAATCGAGTTTTCGCGAATCAGGGCCACCTTTGTCCCTATTTGTTCTCTCCTAACAAATGGCAGGTATGAAATGAAATTATTTTCGAAAAGCCGTCTCTTTATCGAATCGGGACCAGTTTCATATTATTTCGGTCTCAATTTATATTCTGTGGCGGACTGAGCCACCAATTGTTCATAATTTTCTTGAATAATAAATACAAAGGAATTTGCGAGTTTAGGCGACGGCTGGCATGAAGATTAGCTGCTGTCAATGGAAGGTAATGTTGAAAACAAAAATACATAGGTAGGTGTATACAGGGTGGTAATTTATAAATAAAATTATAAATAAAAAAATATCCAACTCAAATAATCAAATAACCAAAAGCCGGTATTTATTATGATTCCAAGAGTTGTGCCTACCTCTCGTGCTATAACCGCGAGTCGCTATCATTGGTCGATGCGACTCGCGCGTCGCGCGGTTTTGTTATAGCTCGAGAGGTAGGCGCAGCTCCGGGAATCATCATAAATACCTATCGACTTTTGTTTTTTGATCTTTTGTTGGATTTTATTTTTTATGGGCTCCTTTAACGTTACTAAAACACCCCCTAAGCTATGACACGCAATTAAAATAACACCCTGTATGCCGATGTTCCTACCAAAATTTTAATCTAGATTCTACTCCGATCCTGTACAGGGTGAAAAAAAATTACTGAAAACCACAGTCATGTTCTAATGATAACAAACAACTTTCGCAAAGCACGAAATTAAATGCCTTTTTCATACAAAATTGCAGACGAGGAGAGCATTTTTGTGAGGAAAAGGCATTTTTTTTATTTCAACTAAACTAAAATAAAATGTTGGCACCACTAGAGTCTGTTCGAAAAGAGAACAGGCATGGAATTTGAGGGCGCGCATTTGTATTTAATTAACTGTCGCTTGGTCATGTGAGGATTATGCCCAAGTCTTTAACAGTAACCTTCTACATTAAATTTTGGAGGTTTTAGGTCAAAGACCTAGGCACAAACGCCAGGCAACCAGCCGTGGGATAGTTAAAACAAATGTCCGCCCTCCGATTCTATGCCTGTTCTCTTTTCGAACAGACTCTATCAACTTTGTGGTCCCTCGAAGAGAATCAAACCTAAACCTAGGACCTCTATCGGTAGCTCAGGTTTCAGACCACTACAACAACAGGCAGTAATAAAAATAAACACAACATTTCCAAGTTTCCAAAAATGACCGCAGGTAATTCAATCAGCAACATAACGTCTTGTGGCGTTAACGTCGGGAAACGTCGTCACGTCCAAATAAGTGCGTTACCACAGATAACAGAAACGCTACGTTTTCCTCATGTTGAAAGATCTATTGCGATAATATTTACGCGTGTTTCTAATAAAACTAAAAACTAGTCTATAAAATATCGAAACCTGTGTGAAAAATTTGCCAAGACTCGCGGTATTTTGGCAAAAATAATTGTAAATCAAAATGTGTTCGATCGACTCAAAGCCCACACGACAAGAGAAGAGAGGGGATTAAAGTGCTCTAAATATAAGGACATCGAAAATGCTCTACAATAGTTCGAGAAAAGGATGGGTCTTTCTCGTCGACTTGGCAGAGGCACATTTGCGTCTCCTGATGCTATAAGATCGATCACTTTCCAAGAGTTAACTCCTAGGTGAATATTATCTTCTTGAAAATCAATACATCTCAATATAGAAACCAAAAATTTCGCACAGAAGGGATTGAGGCCCGTATTTATAAACAGCTCTCAAGAGTGATAGCGAGTTTGAGTTCGTATCAGAAATGTCATTTTAGTACAAAGCGGTCTGTCAAAACCATACTTAATATTGCTCTCAATCTTGAGATCGCTTTATAAATACGAGCCTTAGTTTCGTTGACTGAGCGTCCGAAAGAGAGTAGACCGAGTGGTTCCCTTAGAAGACGTCTTAGGGAAGATATATGGGGAAAAATTTACTATGCAAACTTCATTACTTAAGAAATGAGCAGTAATTCTATTAACTAAGCTACGGGAAGAAAATTCAAAGCTAATGAATAATTGTGTTAGGAATTTAATAAGCCTGTAATAAGACAGCAAAGAAGATGTCCTTATCTTTATACTGTTTCGGAAGGCACGTTAAACCGTCGGTGATTTACGCTAGACTGGAAGCGATAAAAACATAGAATTTGACAGCTGCTTCAATTCCCAGGCCAATACTTATTATCTGAAATGCCCCGCATAATTTTCTGTCATCATCTTCCTAGCCTTTTTCCCGTATCTCTCGGGGTCGGCTACCTAATCTAGGTGATTGAACGAGGGTACTGGTTTTTATACAGAGCGACTGCCATCTGATCTCCGCAACCCAGAAGGGAAACCAGACCCAATCCTAGATTAGGTTACACACAACCTTTGAATTTCTTCGTAGGTGTGTGCAGGTTTCCTCATGATGTTTTCCTATTTTTTTCGCTTCAAGTTCGGCATGGAAGTGGAAATTACTTAATATGACCACAACGTTCTATATTTAGGTAAATCACATTTCAAATGACTTTAAAGTGGCCAGGTTTTCGGTGGAAAAGCTGGACTGGGCGGGCAGTTACCCCCATATCATGGTTCGGACAATACAGGCTGGTTCATCAAAAATTTCTGTCAAGAAAGTTGATGCTATGGAGGACACATTGCATTGAGCCATCAATTCGGGTCGCTATTATTGCTGGTGGGCAGTCGTTACAAAAACCGCATCAGAGGCAATATTAGGGACACTAGGGTTCATTTGGTCTGGAATAAAACCCTATCCTCCGCCTCATCATCATCATCAGCCTGTATCAGCATTGCTGGACATAGGCCTCTCCCATGGCGCCACTCAGCTCGTTCTTCAGCAAAAGTCTTCAGCCATTCTCATTCGAGTTCTGCCCGTTTTCATACGAATATCATCGCCCCAACTGGTTTCGCGGTATTCACTCTAGAACTCGAAAGACTAAGACCTCATTCCTTCACTATCCCAACGCGTGGTAACCCTGAAACGCACCTCAGAACATGAGTTGCGGTTATGAGCTGCTGATGGCTTCATTTGAACACATTTCCTGCCAGAAATCGAGGCAAGTGCTGCCACAAGTCTCGCTGATTCACGAGCAGAGAATGTTTTAATGAAAGTGTGAAAATGCGCACTTGTTTACTGCAACAACTCATACATACTTACATACATACATACATACATGAAAGTCACGTCTGTGTCCCTCATGGGGTAGGCAGAGCGTCAACGACCCAAATAAAGGATATTATTATTCTGTGACAAAGGCTTGGTCGTTTCGCCACCCTCGAATCCCTTAGCTAGTTTTTACAGAATGCCCGGGAGGATATGCAGTTAGCAAATTCTATGTTTTTCTATCGCTCCCAGTCCAGCATGGAAGCATACATACATACATACATAAAAGTCACGTCTGTATCCCTAACGGGATAGGCAGAGAGTAAAACCGTCTGTTACGAGGCGTTTTCGCCACGTCTGGTAAAATAAATATTGAGGACTTTAATAATTGTATTTTTCAATGAGAATTCGAGGTACGTTGCGTGGCTGGTAACCTTCCTGGAATAATATTGACATCTCAGCTACGCAATGTATGTCGAACAATCATTGTAAAATACAATTCTCTGTAGTGACATGTTGTCAGTCTATCAGCAAGATGGTGCAATCTTGAGACTTATAAGCAGCAGTTTGTTTCTTCCACCTGACATGCTGATGAAAATGACGCAGTAAAGCAGATGTGGATGAAATATCACACCGTCGTCGGTATTCTGATCTCTGTTTCGTTTTTCTTCAGCGTTTTAAACGTTGCCACAGGTTAAATAAAACAGTAAAAAAAATATGGCCCGATTTTTGAATGTTTTGGATGATAATCATAATCCATACTAATATTATAGTTTAAAGTTGTTGTCCCTCGCCGGAAATCGAACTCGGTACCTCCGGATCGAGAGCTTAAGGCTCACACCACTAGAGTATTGGGTACTCGAAAAGGTGAATGACCTCTATGAACCCTTGTCCTAGACCCTTGTCATTGTTTATGCAAAGACTATTAATAGACAGTGACCGGGTTGGTCAGTTTAAGTGCCCTTACATGTAAAACAATCAGGTGATTCAGCGTACATTGTAATTTATGCTAACCAAACTGGGAATGCAAACTCCTAGAGTGATACAATGCTATCGAATCGTAGAGGGCACGACTTAAGGCAGCAAGACACCTGCGTAACGTTCGGTGGCGGAACCTTCGGCGGCCGAACCTTACCAATCCGCCGACCGAACAGTCGTTTGTACGCGGATTCTTGTTCGGCGCGCTGAATGACGATCAATAATATGGCGCTATGGAGTTATGGTTTTTTTTTTTATTATTATTATTTATTTATTAGAAAAAGAAACATACATAAAAAAAAGCGAAAGTGGCTACAAAAACTCCCTGAGGGCTTATGTGTAACCACTACTCGTCACAATCAAAATAAAATATAATTAAATACACATAGTTACATTAGATACGCATAGTTATCTAAACTTATAAAATTGTTTGTCCTTACTGACTGACTGACTGACTGACTAACTGATTCATCAACGCAGAGCCTAAACTACTAAAGCTAGAATCATTAAACTTAGAGAGCAAGTTCCTCTTATAACGTAACCTCCCACTAAGAAAGGATTTCCGGATTTTCCCTCCCTAAACGGGTAAAAAGGGGGGTTGAAGTTTGTATGAAAGTCTGTCAATTTTGAAGGTAGGATCTTCAAATTTTGTATTTAGGCTAATGAATAAAAAATAATTTATACGTGTTTCAGCATATTTGCATTTTTTACCCCTAAAAGGGTTAAATAGGAGATGGAAGTTTGTATGGAAATTCCGTCAATTTTGATGGCAGGATCTTCCAATTTTGTTTTTGGGCTAAAGATTTAAAAATAATGAACACGTGTTTCAGCGTTTTTGTATTTTCCACCCCTAAGGGGGTTAAATAGGGGATGGAAGTTTGTATTGAAATTCCGTCAATTTTAAAGGTAGGAACAGCGCGGGAACTCAATCCCACGGGAAAACTCTTAGCTGCGGGTGAAACCGCGGGGCGGAAAGCTAGTATTAAATATACATAGTTAGTTCTTTCTAAAATCACCCTCGAAACATGTCCGACGTGAAAGCCTACGTGTCTTTATATGAGGTAGTTGACGCTCTGCCTGCACCGTAAGGGGTTCAGGTTTGAATAAATGAATGTAATACAGGGTGTTAGTGGTGGTGTAGGCAATGCAAAATGCATTGTCAGCGTGTTGAACGGAACCTTCGGCTCGGCGCCGAACGTTACGCAGATGTGTTGCTTAACTAAATCTCGGTCGCTGTCTCTGATAGATGTGTCGTTACACTAACCATGTCAGTGGCGCATTATATAGCTGTGCTACTAGACGGTTTGAAAAACTCTGACACCAGGGTTCATCGGGTCGTTGCAAATCCCACTCGAAAAGAAGAAGAAGAATACTGTTATCATTACACTGTGGCTTCAGGACAGAGACGTAGTTGCAACCAAGACGTCCCCCTCCCAGTGCCGGATTTAGACTTTGAATGTCGCTTTGTGGGCGAGTCTAAAGATGGGAGCGGTACAGTTGATAACAGAATAGTTTACTAGATTTTAGAATTAGATTTAAAATAGTTTTCGAGTTTAGAATAACGCGTGGGTGTCCTCCCAACCGATCTGTGGCGGCGGTCAAATCTCCTTGAGATCAACTTACTGGACGGGACTTAGTTTTTAGTGCCTCGGGCACTAGTTTTTAGTGTTTGCGCAACACACTAAGTTCACTCTCTATTCCTTCAATCTCTTATTCTGATGGGACAGACTGACTGGAGAAATCAGGCGCAGGACCGACTATTTACATGCAAAGCCGACAGCATGGATTACTTTCGGATATCTCAGTAGATAGTGAGAACCTGCTGTGCTGAAGGTAGTATTATTTTGATTCTCGTACAAATCAATATAGTATTTTAGGAAAAAAAAAAAACATTTTGAACCGTTGTTTTTTTTCAAAACGTACGAATATAATTATTCTATCAGATGCTACGTTACATTCATTTAATATTCATTATTGCTTTCAAATGGTACAATTAGGGCCTTATAGCCGCAATTAACATCAATAAAGTAACACTTTTGATGCCTATTTAAGGCGCAGCAATTTTAATCGGCTCTATACTTCGATTATATCGATCGTCTTCATTCATATCATAAGTACATACAGCGAGACAAGGGCGGATTTAGGAGGGGGGCACGGGGGCACGTGCCCCCCAGAACGATGTTTTTTGTTCTGTAGAGGTTCCATCACAGTACATACTTAGAAGCACAGTCCATACTTTTGCCCCCCAGACATACTTGTGCCCCCCCCCAGAAAAAAACCCTGGATCCGCCCTTGCAGCGAGATTTTAATTCACCAAAGTTAAGGGCTTGTTTGGACCATGAAACTGAACAACTTTCTCAATGGAACGTAGGTTGAAATATGAAAAAAAAATATTGGACTTCTCACCACTCATACAAAAGGGGTCAGCTGTTCGAGTAATTTTTTATGGGAGCAAATTTTTTTTTCATATTTCGACCTGTAATCCGTAGAGAAAGTTGTTCAGTTTTTTGGTTTTAATAATCCCTTATTTTTGAATGAAAAAATCTCTCTGTATTATCATGCTTTTATTCATTGTGGGTAAAAAAGTGCCACAAACCATTTCCGCCACGTCTAACAATTTCTGCGGCAAACTTCATGGTGTATAGCTGTAGTGACAAGTTGTCAGAAGGTACACCAAAACCCTAGAATTAATCTTTTGACTTACATACATACATACATACATATAATCACGCCTTTATCCCTAATGGGGTAGGCAGAGCGTAAACAACCTAAACATAGGTCGTTTCGCCACGTCTGACAAATTTCGAGGGTTATTCCAGATGGATCGGTATATTGCTAAAGTGACAGGTTGTCAGCCCATCGCCTAAATTAACTTAACTGACTTTTACAGCATGCCCGGGAGGATATGCAGCAGGCACATTCTATGTTTTTCTCTCACTCCCAGTCCAGCATGGAATAAATTATAAGCCAAAGACACTACGATAAAAATAAAAATAAACACTTTTGATCTTAACAGTCAGCAAGTCTAGTTTAGTTTATCTACATGCGTTGTATACAGCATGTTCCACTTTCACACTCGTCCCGCTCTCTCAATCTCGGAGCACCCTGTGTGTGCTTTCAAACCAAACTGCGGAATAGGCGCCAATTTTAGTCGTGGTTTATTGTTCTGGACTAGGACCACTGAAAAACATAGAATTTACCACTGCTTGTACTTTATAAATTATGCGTAAATGTGAGTGTGAGGTTTAAATATCTTATAGCCCGACTGCGCAACGCAAAAAGGGTAATGATCTTATCACTTCATAAGTATGTATGTCTCCTTCGTGGCAATCTAAAGACCCAACGTGTGGGCTGATTTAAATGTTTGTCTTATGGGCGGTTTACACTAGGACAGTAGTGGTAAGTACAGTGCATAAGTAAGTAGATCACTTGCATTCAAGTTGGTACATTGGCTTAAAAGGCAACTTGAACTTGAAAGCCCATTTACATACTCGTTTCAAATTACCAACTATACTTATGCACTATACTTACAGCTTGAACAATCTAAATCGCCCATTAATTTTGCAAGTGGCACTGAAAATGATTTTGATCAAAATTAAATTAAAGCTACAATCAGAGGAAATAAAAATTTGACGCCATATTGTTAAACGACCAACAATACCAGAACCATTGAATAGGTATTCAGGTTCGTTTTAGTTAATGTCCGTAAGGATCTAAAACAATTTATAGTTTTAAAGTACACTTTCTACGCAGTTGGGTTTTTGGAACTTTTCTAAATTACTTTTTAACTTTTTCCTATTACTACATGAAACGAACTAAATGTACATAGAAAATCGACATTTCGCATTAACGAGTCTCACACACAGGGCGTTTCAAATGATGGGCCGTCGCCGGACGTGACGAGGTTACTAGTTTCAACCGGTTTGGGCGTGAGGTGTGTGCATTAGCTAGACGTGACGCGGCTGTCAAATGAATACCGGAAAAGGCGGAAAACCGGTTCTGCTAATACGACTACTGTGGATTTCACACCCTATACAGGGTGTCCAGGAATTAATGGATAACCCTTTAACTGCGGCTAGCTTGACCGATGCCCTACTTGTAAAAAAATTATGACCTCAGTAAAAGTGTCACAGTTTTCGAAATATCGTACAAAAACCGTTTTTTTAATAATTTTCTCCCTACGCTCAGTTATTTACATGCCATTTCATCAAATATCAAAATTTTTGGGTTTTTTATTTTTTTTAATATACCTTAATAGTTGATACTTAAAATGAATACATTATTTTAGTACCTATTTATAAGAAAATAATCTAGAAAATAAGTTTTATTGAAAAAATTAGGCAAAATATTTTTAAAATTTTGTCTTTGACCTCCTACGGTGAAAAAAAAAAGTGACACTTTTACTGAGGTCATAATTTTTTTACAAGTAGGGCATCGGTCAAGCTAGCCGCAGTTAAAGGGTTATCCATTAATTCCTGGACACCCTGTATACACGGTAAAGTTTTATTTGCAGGTTTTATCACCCTGTATTGATAATGCGGTTTTCTGTTTGTGTAAAATGAAAAGGGGTCCGTTTTGTTTGTATCTAAATTAAACAACCCCCAAAACTTGTCACACGTAGCGGATCGACCTTTGTTTGGGTCGTTGACTCTCTGCCTACCCCATTGGGGATACAGGCGCGTAGAATGTATCCTTCGTAAAACGCCTGCTCATTTACCAAACTGCTTTTACACGAACCTTAGTTTTTGTACGAGGTAAAGTAAAATTAGTTTTTGTGATTCGGGGAGCATGTTTTTTGCGACGCTTACCTCGTTTGCGAAGGATTTTGGCAAACTAAGGCTCGTATTTATAAAGAGATCTCAAGATTGAGAGCAATATTAAGTATGGATTTAACAGGTCATTTTGTACTGAAATTACATTTCTGATACGAACTCAAACTCGGTGTCAGTCTTGAAATCGCTTCATAAGTACGAGCCTAAATAAATAGTCTTCTAAATCTAAATCTAAACTAAATCTTCCAATGGGAGCAGTAGAAAAACATAGAATGTGCCACCTGCATCTCCAATCTGCAATTTTGGCAGGAATTAATGCCGTAAGTAGAAGTTGATTTTCATACATTATCTCTTCCACGACAACCACGACGATACCGTGCCGCTGCCGTTGCCGTGGACTTGCCATCTAGTGAAAAAACGCCCAATCCACAAGACCTCATTTTTCATTAAGTACTGAAATAAATATACAGTTTCGAAGATTTTGTGATGCGTAACACGGTATATATATTTTATTATTTTTTAATACAATATTTTTTTTCGTATTTAAATAAAATGATTTTTTGGGCAGAGTTCGGTTTTCTGTCACAATATCCTTTGCCTATTACCTATGCTAACGAAAAAAAAAACTGACAATAAATCAACTTTTTTTTTTTTGTTCTTGGCACAAGGTTCTTGGCAAAGGGAAAAGTTACACACGGACGAACTTTGTGTACGACCTTTTAGAATAAATCATATTTCAAAAAAAAAATTCTCTGGAAAGAAAAGATAATTCGACAAAGTTACAATGAAAAGTCTCTAAAATAGTGATAATCTATCCATAAACCAATTAAAAGTTTCATGTTAAAATAATTAGGTGTCATGGATTGGACCAAACCTATACGGCGTTGTCGTAGCAAATGCGTATCGAAAGCTTTAGAAAGGAATAAGCGTCGTAGCGGGTGCGTAGTGAAATCGTAGAAGGCATTTAGCTCCGTAGCAAGTCTGTAGTGTAATCGTAGAAGGCATTTAGCTCCGTAGCAAGTGCGTAGTGAAATCGTAGAAGGCATTTAGCTCCGTAGCAAGTCTGTAGTGTAATCGTAGAAGGCATTTAGCTCCGTAGCGAGTGCGTAGTTAAATCGTAGAAGGCATTTAGCTTCGTAGCGAGTGCGTAGTGAAATCGTAGAAGGCATTTAGCTCCGTAGCAAGTGCGTAGTGAAATCGTAGAAGGCATTTAGCGTCGTAGCGAGTGCGTAGTGAATATAATAAAATACAAACTTTTATTCTTGTAACTGATACCTTATTAGTAGATCTCATTTACCATTTTAAAAAGTATGCGGATAAAAAACAATAAAAGTAGAGAAGTTATGCAATATAGGTATCGTAAACTGATAGGGGTTGCTCAACTTATATATTATATATTGTATTTCCACAATGCTTCCTTCCAGCCAACTAACGATACCACCTTTTTCCATGACAATACCATGTTTAGCTTGATATATCAGTATTCCATAATCAACTAATACCATACCACAGCTCGAAACAATGACAAACTCTAATAGCCAGTGTAAATCAAAATAGTGTTCGACTAAAAATATCACCACTTAAAAAAATTAGCGTGCACTGCGCATGTGTGGTGTAGCTTCCAACCGGCCAGTATCTGCATGTTTCTGGCGCGAAACACTCGCCTGACAAAACACGAGACGGCGCGAGAAACAAAACTTTCGAATTCCGAAAAGATTTCCCGCTATTTTCAACCGCCTTTCCGAATTTACTTTTTAAATTAGTGACGCCATTTTGTGAGTCGAAGTTTTCGGTAAATTTATTTTTGAGATTTTGTGAACGATTGCAGTTTTGTGAGTGATTGTGTGTGTTGCACTTTCGGAGTACTTACTTTGATACATTTTCGGAGAGAGGAACTTTTAAAGGTTTGTTAATGTTTATTCTTCAAAGACAATTTATTTATTTTTTTAATATCTGGTTAGTTTTATTTATGATATGATTTAAGTATAAAATGTTTATAAAGATCTTTACCTACTTAATTAAATTATGGAATACCAAAAATATCTAAATTCAATATAAAAGTGATTAAAAATACAACACTTTAATTTGAAATACAAAAATTTTTAGTTCCGTACCCAAAAGTGCCAAACGGGACCCTATTTAGATGCCTCGGCTTTCCGTCCGTCCACCTGTCGGTTTGTAGTTCATACCTTAATATTAAAAGATGGTTCACAACCCCTTCTTGTGCAAGTCCGACTCGCACTTGACTGGTTTATGCTCCATCAAGTGTCCGCCCATTCTGTCTTCGTCACCACTAGCAATTAAAAATGTCACTCAAATATTAATTATTTACAAAAAGATATTCCAAAAATGTATTAATCTCGCCAACGTCCGACGCAGCTTGTTGGCAGGTAGCACTTGTTATTTAACAACATAACTATTATTTGTTCTTATCTACTTACTATTTATATTATAACTTTTTTCTATATTAGTATGGAAAATTAATGACTCAAAAAATATAGCATTTTTGATTACCGGAGTCCGGTGCCAAACATGTAGCCATTCTGCGCATATTTGAGCAACCCTGGCGCTACCGCGTTCCGACGGCATAGGTTACAAAAAACCATATCAGAGGCCTATTTCGGATAATTCGCCGACTTGACAACCCACTTGATAAGTTATTTTCTGACTGATGACGATGGGCTAACACCGTCACTACAGCAATATGCAGATCTATCTGAAATAACCCTCAAAACTCGGCAAAAATGCTTTTTTATGAAGCATTTGAAGCTCTGCCTCCCCTTAAAGGATACAGACGTGATTATTATGTATGTATGTAATAAAATAAATGACTGCTTCCTATTTGTTACCCGATTGCGCAACGCAAAGAAGGGTACCTAAAATGTTTGTTCCTTTGTGGCACTCTAGCTAGAGACTAAACGCGTGGACCGATCTATACGTCAATCGATTTGTCTTAACCTTGCGAGTGTCACTGAAGACATAATTTTGTTTAAAATTAAAAATGGCGCCAATGAGACGCCATTTTGTGCAAATTAAAAAAATAAAATTAGACGAACTATGCTGAATGGGGTATCATTGAATAGGTATTTGCAAATCAGTATTAAATGTCATCATTTTTCGTTTTTAAGTGACTGTTTAGGATCTATAACGATTTATAGTTTTAAAACTCATTTTCTACGCAGTTGGGTTTTTTGAACTATTTAAATTATTTGTTTGTACAGTGTACACGCTATCCATATAGAGATAGAGACAAATTATACGTTGTTATCTGTGACAACTATTGATTCTATGACTACATTAATGGATTGTGCTGGTGGAAAGCTCATAGTCATAGTGGTTATTTAATGCTATGCCTTTATATGGAATGAATTTTACTTGAAAACCGTTTGTAACTGTATTATAGGGGGAGAAAATAAATGTGCTGATCAAGCAGGTGTGAACCCACCTATGAATCTCAAAAAAATTTCCCCAAGGAACATTTGGCGAAATATGAAAAAAAAAACGGTCAAGTGCGAGTCGGACTCGCTCACCGAGGATTCCGTACCAACCCTCCCTTGAACACCCAGATTTTTTTCAACCAAAAATATCAACTGGACTAAAAGATCAACTTAAGTTTGCTGTTGTCCCCATACTAGATAATAATAGGGAGACGACTATGAAAATAAGTTTGTAATCCTTTTTTTTGGTGATATTTGAACAAATTTACAGTTTTTAGATTTTTACCTTTAATTGTGCTATTATGACACTGCTTCCTTCTAAATTTCATGATTGTAGGTCCACGGGAAGTGCCCTCTAGGTTTTTGAATCTTAAGGAAGGCAAAACCTAGGGCACAGGGTATAGGGTACTTCCCGGTGACTTGAAATTTGGCAAGAAGCAATGTCTCTTAGCACAATCAAAGGAAAAAATCCAAAAAGTATATTTTTTTAGTTATATCACAAAAATCATCCCAATTTTGTACCCTTGGACTCGGATAATGCCCAATATTTTTCAGTCGCTTCGAAAACGACCTCTATTAGGACTCTCTGTCTATAACGTAACGGATGCAGGCGTGATTTTGTTAGTATTATCCAGTCCTGCGCATTGCGGGATTCAGAATGCGGAATAATAAAAAATATGCAGTAATTAGAGGAAGCCGGGAAACACTTGGCACCTGGGCTTGGCTGTGCTCTCAACACAATGTATCAGCGGTTTTCCAAGCACATGCAACTTTTTTATTTACGAGCTGAATTTTGTACCTTCCGAAGAAAATTGTCGCATGTGCACATCCGACAAAAGTGCTTTTATTTCACCAAAGCGTTATTAATACCGGGTGTAAGGGACAGCGTCCCGCAAACTGATAGGGGTTGCTCAGTCAACGATACTGAACACATATCACCAGGATTTTATTTTAGGAAATAAAAAAAAATTTGCTTTTCCATACAAATTGTCTGATTGATGTGGTCATTTTGTATAGTTTAGTTTATTCCTGAAAAAAAATCCTGGTGGTAGTTGTTCAGTTCCGTTGACTGAGCAACCCCTATAAGTTTGCAGGACGCTGTCCCTTACACCCCGTATATCATACACTTTCTATAGGTACAAATAAATTTAGATGTTTCTGTCGTCTACTTTCCGAGGTATTTCATCTGTAAAACGTTGCATCTGATTTCACTGTCGTAGAATAATGTCGCATGTGCACATGGAACCACCTTAAAATTAAGAC
>JARACY010006068.1:0-19020 GCA_029255725.1 Scrobipalpa atriplicella
CACCAAGATTCATCATAACATATCCCACTTGATAGAAAAAAAACCTCAAAAAATAAAACCTTATCGAGCTGAGAGTGCTGGGTGCTTCAGAAAAAGGAGAAATCTGCAGTTTTCTATAAGTTTTCATTATGTATGTTTTTTTGTGTGTGTTGCTAATCTTTGTGTGTGTTATTTTATTTGATTTGCTGTCTAGCTGATAAGCTTTGTATTTTTTGAGGTTTTTTTTCTATCAAGTGGGATATGTTATGATGAATCTTGGTGTCAAAGGCACCTAACATACCTAAGATATGCTGGAATTATGTATGATATATAAGTAAAGTAGTACGTGTCAAAGCTCCTCTAGAGAACCTAACCATAATTTTTAACATTGTAATGCATCGCCCGGAAACTGAACCTGACCAAATTTACTCAGAATATATCAGCCAATTTTTCAGTCGCAACTTGATACCATCCTCAAGTTATTCCAGTATCTATTTATTCACTTATCTCAGTGAAATTAACTCAATTATTTTAACGAGATGCCTATCGGTCCGGACCCCTGGGATCTTGTTATTATAATTCCATCCCAAGGGATATTATACACGACAGCAAACGATTGCAAAACCCCTTTGGCTGTTTTTTGGATTTTCTTAGCAACTGGGACTCCCTTTGATAGGATAAATTCTAAGAGCGTATTTTTAAGTTCAAAAGTATTGGATAAATCCAGAATGCTTAGTTATATGAGTATAATTCGTTTAATCTAGCATCAAATAAGAAGATTTTATGTAATATCATTAATTGTAGTTTGTGTCAGAGCAAAGAATTATTTTAGGCTGATCTAAAAATAAAATTTATTTTTTAGGGGCAATAAATATTAATGACGGAATACATATCTACTGAATGATAAATAAAATTCTTTAAATGAAAAATAAAACTAAAATATAATGGCAGCCTTATTGTGCCACAATAAAAAAAATTATACCTATAAATTTTACTAAGGGAAAGTATGAACTTTTAAAAGAAAATTACTGCAAAATTCCAGGAAGGCAGCGGCCAGCAAGACCAGCTTTCTAAATTCCACAATTTCAGTTTCACAAACTGCGAGTAGAGAGAATAGAGATAGAGAACAATTTTCAGCCATCTTTTTTGCTACATAACTCGTGTCAAAGTTTCATTATGGAGTACAATACAAAGGTCTGAATTTGCACAATAAGAACCTGGCATTTTCGAAATATGCACTAGACGAGTAAAATTAAAAATTCTTGCGCACTGGAAGAAACTGAGAGGCTCTTTTCCATTGATAAAGATGCAGTCAGATAGAAATATCGAAGTATTTATATTGAATTTAAAATATAAAAGATTATGATTCCTAGATCGTTGAGGCAATTACAGATATTTGGTAATTCCTACAAATAATTAATAATGTTTGCGTATATTAATTATACTCGTACATAATATCTAATATTTTTATAAATCTGAATCATGTTTTGTCAAAGATTTGATCCTTTTTATGTTTAACAATTTAATTTTATTATTTATTACAATCCTTGAATAATCACTTATCTTATAACGAGAGAACACCGCCATTTTAAACCGTAACATTATTATACGCCTGTAACCACAGGAGGTGAACTTCATATTTTAATAAGCGCTTAGCTGTGACTACGTACGAGGCAGGTAAACATTTTAAATTCTCCGACAATGCAGCCATGTAAAATCATTAACATATTTCCTAGTTAGTGTGGCGTTATTAGCTCTTCCTGACTCCTGACTATGTTGTGGCCAGGCTGAGGTTTACTGCCATACTAACATGATAAGTTTGCATACGCGCTCGAGAGGTGTCGCTGTATGATGCACTTTAAAAACTTGGCCATGTACTATTTCCTAGTTAGTGTGGCGTAATTAGCTCCTCCTGACTCCTGACTACGTTGTGGTCAGGCTGCGGTTGGAAATATGAAAATGAGTTAACAACTGCCACACTAACATGATAGTGTTTTCATACTTCCATGCTGGACTGGGAGTCAGAGAAAAAAAACCGGTCAAGTGCGAGTCGCACTCGCTCACCGAGGCTTCCGTACCAACTTCACGAGCATCGAGACTTTTTTCACACAAAAATATTAACTGGACTAAAGAACAAACAGAACTTTGCTGTTGTATGGGGATACTAGATATACGGAGAGGACTGCTTGATAAGTTTGTAATTATAAAAACCTTTTTTTTTCGTGATGTGTTAACGAATTTCTAGATTTCGGTTTTTTTACTTTGATTGTGCTATTAGATACTGCTTCGTTCTAAATTTCATGATTGCAGGTCAATAGGAAGTACCCTATAGGTTTTTGAATCTTGAGAAGGGCAAAACCTATAGAATACTTCCCGGTGACCTAGGATCTTGAAATTTGGCAAGAAGCAACGTCTCCTAACACAATCGAAGGAAAAAAGACCAAAAACTATTTTTTTTTTGGTTAGATCATAAAAAAAGTATACTTTTAGTTTTCAGTTCTCTTGCAATTAATCAAACAAACGTTCGTGTCTTTTGATTGCTAAGACTTAGAAGTATGATTCTTTTACAGCTTCAAGGGACCCTAGACTTGAGTATTCAGTATAAATTTTAACTTGATCCATTCACGAATTCCTGAGAAAAAGGGCCTTGACAGACGGACGGACAGACAGACAGACAGACGGACAACCGAGTGATCCTATAAGGGTTCCTTTTTTCCTTTTGAGTTACGGAACCCTAACAAAGAATGTGCTAGCTGCATGTCCTCCCGCGCATGCTGTAAAAATCAGATAAGGGATTCGAGGGTTTCAGTATTGTAATTTAGGCGATGGGCTGCCAACCTGTCACTATAGCAATATACAGGTCCATCTGGAATAAACCTCAACATTTGTCAGACGTGGCAAACAACTGACAACTGAAATTGTTGACATGATAAGTTCTCATACGCGCTCGAGAGATGTCGCTTTAAGACGCACTTAATATAATCATGTCTACCTATGCTGTTTTAATTTGAATTTAACTCGTTCGTTAAAATATAATGGACAGATAAAGATAACTTATGTGGAAATAAAAATAACAGCGCCCTTTGACACTGACATAAACGAAAACATTGTTAAAATATAGAAACTCGAATTAATAAGTTCCTACCTATTATTTTGTGATCATGGTTAGCTTACATGAAAGTGTAAATAATAACAATAAGTTGTAATGCGATAATGCCGCTGTCTAAATATTGTTAATACCCCTGCATTACTCCGTTGGTCTGTGGTCAGGTTGAGGTTAGGTGCGTGAAATAATAAACAACCAGGGAAGTGCAGTGTTATACAATTCAACCACAACCGAATATTCCAGCGAACTGACAAATTTGGCGAGCTTTGTGGTCCATGGTGTTATTCTATTGACAAATGATTTCAATGCGTTACTAAAACATAAAAAAATATTTCCTATAAAGTTGCGAAATGTTGAACTGAACTATTATCTTGATTCTAGGTAATCGAGCTGAGCAGCTAAAGTACAAATAATGCTGGTCGCTGTTTTTTTTTGCGTAGTGAAGTGACCAGCTTACGTATTATAGCGCCGTAGGCATAATGTAGGTATAGGTAAGTATATAACGGCCGGAAAATACTGCAAGTTGATATTTTGCATGCAAAATAGAGTATACAGTATAAGAGCAAACTGCAAACTCAACAGACATGTCAGGTTGCCAAACAAGGAAGGATTCCTGGTAAAATTTTAAGTCTAAGATCTCTTACCTTTCCTCTCCTTCCCGCCTTCACCTCTAAACACGATGGGTTTCTGGTGCTCCCGTCGCCACATAATAGTGGGTGAGGGGACTCCTCTTGCAGTGCAATAGAGCCTTATGCTTCCCCCCTCTCGAGCCGAACTGCCTTCAGCCACTGTGTCGTCGATGTCTGGTGGGATGACCACTGATAGGTGACCCATCTGCGGGAAACAACATACTGGTAAGAACAAGGCTATTTAAGGGTATTTGTGCATTTTGTTCTTACATTTAGTTTTATTTCACCTGAAAGGAGTACCTAAATTTATTTCGAACGGATATTTCTAACACAAAATAGATTTATAAAAAAAAATTGTAAACCTCACAAAATTGAAGAGGTTTACAGACTAGGAACCCATGAGGTAGACCGACTACGAATTTGTTAATTCAAATTTTAATTTATCTTTCTTGCCAAATCACGAAAAAATACAATGAATTTCAGTTTAACACTGGGCAGTAAATCGGTTAACTTTGATAAACTTAAACCGAGTACATTATAAATTGGCACAAACAAAAAAATTACTTACATTTCGTGTAAACAGAAGACTCTGAACATAGGCTTTGATGTTTTCTTAGTTCAATTTCCTGTCAATAATTGACTGAGAATTTCCTCAAACCCCAACATAAAAGCAGTTAGCAACGATATTTTTTAACAATATATACCTTTCAAATATAATACAAAAGAAAAGGCCAACGTTAATAGGAATTAAAGATTATTTGTTTTGGGGAAATACTACCCCATTTCCACTTCCCTTTGGGTTAAACTTCGTCCCTTATTTCGAAGCTTATTTTCTGGATTAAGTTTAGTTATATTTTCGATAATTCTACATAGTTCGTTCGGTCGTTTGGTGACATAATAGTATAGGTAGATTGTTACACAAGTGTTGCTATACATCAATAGCATCTAGAAAACGAGTATGCTATTGATGTATAACACCCGAGTGGAACACACTGCTTTACATATCGAATGAAAGATAAGTTCAAATGAAAAAAAATAGAAAAATTAAAGTTTGAAAATATGTAAGCAAAAGTCACTCACTATGTATGATTTCATCCATCACAAAATATCTCCATTCGCGTAAGATAATTTATCTAACTTGCAGTAGGCATTTTGTACATCATACTGATTGTTTAAATATTTGATGTTTCTTATTAAAATACTGAGAATTCATTTCCAATTTATCATGTTTCTTTTTCGACGCCTTATTCCATGCGACACAAACAATACTGGCCAGTTCGAAATTAAAAATAAAATTTTAAATTCCAATACAATTTCGTTTGAAAAATCGATTTCGATTCGAGTAAAATACGCGATTCCGAGAATGGAAGAAAAATAGAATGGGACTTTTGACTTTTTTAAATATAGTTTTTTGACAGTTCTTTTTTTAAATTTCATAATTTCCCTTGGGAGTTTTTGGCAACATAGTTAACCCGCTATGAGGGAACTAATGACCACTTTATAGTACATGAGATATGTAAAACCCATTACAACACAGAACAGAATCCAATTCAAGAGAATTGAATTTGAATTTGAAGAAGAAGACTTTTTGTCGTCTATACCGAAGGTTTTCGAGTCAAAAAAAAAAAAATCATGCTGAACCTTGCCTGCCCCATCATAGAGTCAGTGTTGACTTGACAAATGCGGGTCCCTGTCTCATTCCCTAGCACGTTGCTGACGTGTAGCTTACATAATGTTGTGTTTGAGGTAGGTGAAGATTTAGAACCATACATGACTGACAGAAGGATATATTCTTGCTTGACTCTTCATAGGGTCGGCGTTGACTTAACACATGTAGGTCCCGGAGTCATTCGCCTGCATGTTGCTGACTTGTAGCTTCCATAATGTTGTGGTTAATGTAAGTGAGGATTTAGAACCATAACGTGATAGATAGAAGGATATAATTTTTACCTGACTCTTCATAGGGTCGGTATTGACTTGACACATGTAAGTCCCGGAGTCATTCGCCTGCACGTTGCTGACTTGTAGCTTCCATAATGTTGTGGTTAATGTAAGTGAGGATTTAGAACCATAACGTGATAGATAGAAGGATATAATTCTTACCTGACTCTTCATAGGGTCGGTATTGACTTGACACATGTAAGTCCCGGAGTCATTCGCCTGCACGTTGCTGACTTGTAGCTTCCATAATGTTGTGGTTAATGTAAGTGAGGATTTAGAACCATAACGTGATAGATAGAAGGATATAATTCTTACCTGACTCTTCATAGGGTCGGTATTGACTTGACACATGTAAGTCCCGGAGTCATTCGCCTGCACGTTGCTGACGTGGAGTTTCCATGTGTTATGGTTGTTGTATGTGACTGAGAGACGAGGGTTGAGTGCTACCATGTTCGTGTGAATTGCCAGGATCGCTTTCGAGTCTGATTTGATCCATGCTACCTGTACAAAGAAGAATACAAAGTTAGATATTCTGTTGGCCGTCTTCTAATCAAGTGGGTTTTCGAGTTTCGATGGTATCAAAATTTTTAAACCACATATGAGGAAGAAATAATCCTCTGACATGGTTTATGTAACTACCACTATCAAAGCCGGAAAACGAGACAGACATCTTAACGAGCCCTTCGAAGCAGGGAATCTTTTTTTCTTACAGACAATCAGGTGCTTCAGCAAATCTCACAATTTGGGAATCGAGCCTATGACCTCTGGATCCTGAGCCCATGGCTCAGACCGCAACATCCAAACAGGCAGGTAAGTAACCACCCTGTTCTCATCCATACTCACACGGACAACAGAACTGGCCTCAATATTTAACTCCCAAAAACATTAGATGTGTAAAATGAACATCAAAGAAAGAGAGAGAAGGAAGTTTAATGTGAAATTCCGGGAAGCTTGATAAGTTGCGAGTTCTGTCTTCATTAAATAGGAACTATTCAGAGCTGTTACTAAAGTTACACGTTCATACACTTTACACATTAAAACGGTATTAATATGCTTGTTTCCTGACTTTATTACAATTTCAAAAACAGACGATATGTATGAAATTAATAACAACTATTATATCTTCACCCGTTGCTTGCGACATGAATTTACCTGTGGGAATCGTTGTATAGGTATAGTTTTCAAATACATTACAATGCTTCAATCTTCACAATGTCGTACAAAAATAGTTGGATTAAATTAAACAATGTCACAACACTCTTCACCCGGCTGCATACGGGTGTGAAATTTCTTTTTATTCCCTGGATTAATATCATAAATCGCTAGAATTTTCCGCTGCCGTCTCCAAGTTTTAAATCGTTTGTATTGTTCACGGCGTCGCTAAACTTAATGTGACTTAAACGCTGTAGCGAATGTAAAACTGAGAGAACGACACGTAAAATGGGAATTTCACCCGAGGAATGCGCGGGCCACAGATAGGAATGCAAGGGAAGACTGCGCTTGTGCACACTTTCAGAATAACTGGTATAAGGGACAGCTTAACGCAAACTCGTGTAAGTGTTGCTCGCTCAGTCAACGAACATGAATTTTCACCAGGAAATTCTTTCATATAATGAAAACAAAAATAGATTTCCCTTACAAATTGTTTGATTGAAGTGATCATCTTGTATGGGAAAGTAAAAAAATATTTTCGTCAAAATATAAAAATATAGAAGCTAAGCTAAAATATACACTTGGGTGGGATTTGAACCTACGGTCTTCAGCGTACCGTGCAGACACTTGAACCAACTGAGCTTTAACTAATTAATGTCTTAATTTCCGGATAGAATATCCTATTGAAAGTTGTTCAGTTTTGTTGACTGATCATCCGTTTGCGTCAAGTTGTCCTGACCCCCTACACCCCGAATAGCGCGTCGAAGATATAAGGTAGGGCTGCCTGCCTGAATAGTTTAGTTAGAATAGAATAGTTGACTATTCGATTTCGAAATTTACTCATAAATAAGAATAATTTTTCAGAAACAGCCGATGAAATGTAAATAATATCAATTAGGTACTCTTCATAAGTAATTGTATTTTTATATGGGAGCATTTCTCTTTCCATATTTTGATGATGTGTTCATGCATAGTGTAAATTCTTTTTTGTAAAGAAATTCATATACCAAAGCTCTTTTTCTTACTTTCTTCTCTGACCAAACAATTTCTGGTAGAGAACGTTTCGAGTGAAGAAACCTCTTTGAAAGATCCAGTAAATTTTTGTTGCAAACGTTTTTTTTTATGAGTAGGTGTAATAAATAAAAGGTATGGTAAATAAAAGGTATGGTAAACTAAGCAGAATCCTCTTTACCCCCAGTCAGTGACAGATTCTCACCCGTGCGGCACTCTCGCATTTTTCACGTGACATCTCGCTTTGTTGCGGTTGTGAAATAAATTAGTAACAATTTCATTGTTTGCTGGAATTATTTCCTGCACAGCAAATGCTTCTAGCTGCAATGTCGGAGCACTAGAAACAAGTTTATACGATTACTATATTAAAATGCTTTCGTTGTCAGGAGTTTGTAGTCTTCAGGATACTTTTGTTTATATTGTGACACAAATATTTTTTATTATTTTGTAACTTTTGCTACTTTATAGTCGGATGAATCTTTCAAAATAGACAAAAATCGTACCGTTAGGAGAAAAACATCGCATTGGCAAAATATGAAGTTTTCAGTAGAGGCGTTTGAAGTTTGTGACATTGAATATATTCAACTAGCTTTCCGCCCCGCGGTTTCACCCGCCGCTAAAAGTTTTCCCGTGGGATTGAGTTCCCGCGGTAAAAAGTTGTTTTTGTCCTTGATCAGGTTATTGTCATGTAGCTGTTAGTATGACCACATCTAAAAGATTCTTTTATTTCTGTGTGAGTGTGATATTTTCCGTAGTAAAAAGCTGATATTGCTATGGACGCGCATTGCACAGTGAGCGTAGCTTTCTAATAGTGAAAGAATTTTAAAAGTAGGTCTATTAATTTTCGAGTTCAATGATGACAAATTAAGAAACAAACAAATAAACTAACATACATACACAACACATATATACTTACAACTCTTTAATTAATGTATTAGTGATGAATGATAATGCTCGAAAGAGGCAAGCACCATCCCCTATTCTTTGTACGTATCTCAAAAAAGGCTGAACCTATCGAGTGGGATATCAAAAACAATGGTAGTTAAAAGGATAGTACAAAAATATATTTTTTGCAAGATTCTTTCAACCCCTTTTCGTTGATTTCTACTAACCAAAAATTGCTCATTATGGTGAGTAAATTTCGTAAAATTGGTACCTATCTCGATGCATCTTATAATTTCGTTGTGCTCTTAGGGTCGTATTTATAAAGCGAACTCAAGATTGAGTGCAATATTAAGTATGGATTTGACAGGTCGTTTAGTACTGAAATGACATTTCTGATACGAACTTAAATTAGCTGTCACTCTTGAGAGCTGATTATAAATACGGGCCATAGTTCCACATCAGATTAACTTAAAATATCAAAATAGATATATGTGTGCTTATAAAATTTGAGGAGTTTCCGTCATTTCTCATGGATCCCACGATCAAAATTAGATTTTGCTGGACGGGGAACTAACATTGAAATATACCCTTTCTAATAAAAAAAAGAATCTTTCAAATCGGATAAAATAAATTACGGAATTTTGAGGTAACATAGGTACATAAAAAAAAACGTACATCCTTATTGAGAACCTCCTCCTTTTTTATATGAAGTTGGTTAAAAAAAGTTAGTCTGGTTCGATGACGTTCTAATTTAAAATTTATAATCTGTCAAATTATCAAAACACAAATTTGCTCTAAGAAGTTCTTGAATAAAAAGGTTTGCAATGGTTAGAAATCAAGAAAAAGAGCTGTTGATATTATTACAAACTTTCATCACCTATTTAACCCCCTTAAGGATAAAAAATCCAAAAACTCTGATACACTTGTCCATTAATTTTTGGTTATTAGCCTAAACACAAAATTATAAGATCCTAACTACAAAACTGACGGAGTTTCCATACAAACTTCCATCCCGTATTTTACCCCTTTAGTGGTAGAAAATCCAAAAACGCTGAAACACGTATTCATTACTTTTAAATCATTAGCCTAAATACAAAATTTTAAGATCCTAACTGCAAAACTAACGGAGTTTCCATACAAACTTCCATACCGTATTTAACCCTTTTAGGGGTAGAAAATCCAAAAACGCTGAAACACGTATTCATTACTTTTAAATCATTACCCTAAATTCAAAATTAGAAGATCCTACGTTCAATATTGGCGGACTTTCATACAAACTTCACACCCCCTTTTTACCCCTTTAAGGGGGGAAAATCCAAAAATCCTTTCTTAGTGGTAGGTTTCGTTATAAAAGGAACCTGCTCTCCATATTTCACGATTCTAGCTTTAGTAGTTTAGGCTCTGCGTTGATGAATCAGTCAGTCAGTCAGTCAGTCAGTCAGTCAGTCAGTAAGGACAAACGATTTTATAAGTTTAGATGATATATTCAATGGTTCGGATTTTCTTTAAAAAATTGCTATTCGAGGTTCGGTTGCCTACTTAATGATAAATTGAAATATAATTTATTTATCTCGTATCCCGTGTGGTGCTGCTCACCCAATCTTTTCCTGCGGGTGTCGTAAAAGGCGACTAAATGATAAATCCAGGGAATGGGCAACAACGTTCCCCGTGAATGAAAAACTTCTACTACGCTCACCAACCCGCCTGCCAAGCGGGGTGAGTATGGCATATACCCCCAATTTTGGGGAGGCCCATGTCCAGCAGTGGACTGTTGTGGCTGATGATGATGATGATCTCGTATCATGATATCGGTCTCTAAATCGTGAGTGGTGTGGTTGTACCCCAAATGTTGATGGTATTACAATACTGGGAATCCTAGTGGGACTAGTATCACAGAATAAATAATAGTGCACAGAATGTATCTTCCATGCTGGACTGGGAGTGATAGAAAAACATAGAATGTGCCAGCTGCATCTCCTCCCGGGCATGCTGTAAAAACCAGCTAAGGGATTCGAGGGTTTTAATGTATTGCAATTTAGGCGATGGGCTGACAACCTGTCACTAATAGCAATACACATGACCATCTGTAGTAACCCTCAAAACTTGTCAGACGTGGCGGAACGACCTTTCGGTCGTTTTCGCTCTGCCTACCCCATAAGGGATAAAGGCGTGATTTATGTATGTATGTATGTATGTATAATAGTGCTAGTATTATGACTGTTCACTTACCCGATAGTTGGAGAGGTGGTTGACGACACAGGTGAAGTGTACGTCTCGTCCCTGGGTCACTGTATGGTTCTCCAAGGCTTGCAGGAACTCTGGTTCCTCTTCCATTTGCATCGGCATCTCACCTGTAAGTAAGAATTATTAGAGTAAAGAACCGGTCAAGTGTGAGTCGGACTCGCTCACTGAGGGTTTCGTACAAACCTTGGGGTGTTAAAATAGTACCTATAAGCCGAGCGTTTAAAGAAACGATTTGAAAATGGCGTCCGCTCGCTTCGTGATTGGTCCGCCTCGCATGCGTTCTCGCTCTACCTAATAGAGAGTGCCATTTATAGATCGTTTCTTTAAGTGCACGGCTTATATCTAAGTACTTCATGGCGGGATCGAGTTTTGAAATATTAATTGCTGTAGCGAATTTGCCCAATTTGTCCTTGTACTCGTCCGTCAAATGCAGGTTTTCCATGCCTAAGACACAATGTACAATATACTCACCTGTTACAAAAACACACAGAAATGTTGCCAGCCACCAGGCTGCCTTCGTTTGCGGGGAACCCGTCATGGGTCCGTCGAGCACTGATCTGCAACAAATAATTCATCCTCTTACAACAGTCTTTCTTCTTTTTCTTTTTCTGCTTCGTATCAATAATCCAAATATATAATAATTCTTACAACAGTAAAAATAAAATAAAGAACTAAGGTGAAATCAAAACTTTTTAACTTATTTTTTTACAATTCTCCCATTTGGGAAGGCAAAGAGCGTGAGCCCATGCAGCCTAGTCTTAAGTATTTATTCTTAAGTTATCTTAACCTGCGCTAACCTAATAGTCATTAGAATGCATTAAGACAGCGCTGTTACTTTCTCCACTTTGACATATTCAAAACTGACGTAAGACGCTTACAATAAGGAATTTTAAGAAGTAAGCATAGAGCTCTCTTTTTTACGTCATAAACAATCTTACGTCAGTCCAGGAATGCCAATTTCATGAGTTTATGGGCAAATGAAACGAGTGCAAGTGGAAACATGTACATTATTATTATGCTAGATGCTACTGGATGCTACCAGACCCGTTTGCTTTAAAGTTGAGAAAGTGACAGCGCTATCTTAAAATTATTATTAGTAAAAGAATGGTGCAGCCAGAGTAGGAGAGCACTGTTTACGTAGATGAAAGATATTCTAACGAAAGCTAAACCACTCATAACAAACTGCTGGCAATCAAATTCACCAGGCAAATATAGCAACAAAAATCAAATTTACATTGTTGGCAATGTAAATAAAGTTTAAATGTGGTGAGAGAAAACCTTTGCAAACTAATGGCTGCCCTGCCTAGATTGATGGCTACACACTCTGTTGGGATCAATGTAAATTATCCAGCACACCACCATTTGTGGTTATCATTAGACACTTCATATGTAACTATTGTGTTTCATTTGTCTCCAGGGTCTGATGATCTAGGGATCGATTCTGGGGAACTTATTTGTGCAATTTATTTATTTATTTATAACTTATGACATTCATAAAATATCGTTCTTATTACATCATACAAAGTTAAGAAAGTTCAGAATTATGTTCAAAACTGATCACGATCACTATAAGCAACATTTATATAATGTAAATGACAGTAACAGTCCAAAAAGACCGGAGTCTGTGCTAGGACTAGGTTGTAGGATCGAATTATTTTGTAAGTATTTATTATATCAAGTAATTTCATTTATTTAATGTTAATTGTACACAAAGTACAAAAAAAATACAATGTACAAGAAATAACGAGACAATAGGATTAAATTTATTTCTATAAAGAAATTTCTACCACCATGACTTAGTGCTTTTTTGAAACTGGCCATTTAATGAAATAAATGCACATATTTCGGTTTTTGCTTATTTTATTTTAATAGTCCATACCTATTCTATTTCAGAAAATAAAATGTTACAACAGATAAGTTAACAATAATGAACACAGCAAAAATAAAGCAAAACATGCAATTTCAATAACATTTAAACCAAATGATCCGACCGAACGATTTATAGACAGACCGGAACAAAAAAACATAGTCCAGTCGAATAAAATGAAATTACAGGCAGATTGCCGCTAACGAAGCCTTCCGCCAATTAAAGAATTTGACCGCTCGCGGTTCGATCGCTGACCGAACGGTAATTAAAACTTTGCCCATAAACTTTGATTAAAAACTTTGCCCTCAACTCATACACGGTCATCGTTTCGCTGGAAACTGGAAATTCTTTCCGTGATTTAGTAACATTTAAAAGAACTATCTGCAGGAGTTGAAGTTAGATAAGGTTGATTACCATCATCATTATAACTAATTCAAAGAACAAATTATCTTTAAGGTACAGGCTCGTATTCATAAAGCGATCTCAAGATTGAGCGCAATATTAAGTATGGATTTGACAGGTCGTGTTGTACTGAAATGACATTTCTGATACGAACTCAAACTCGCTGTCACTCTTGAGAGCTGATTATAAATACGGGCCTAAATTTTCTTTTCCTCTTGTACCGTATGACTTGTTGTAGGTTGTAGGATCGAATTTAAGTCCCGGTGGCATAAAAGTTTTTAATGTTCATACCAACTTAACAGGTGTCTGATCAAGAACCGTCAGTGTTTGCATACAAAAGGGGAGCATTCGCCATAGGTACCCTTTCTCAGCTTCAGTGATTCAAAAATAAATTCACTACAGAAAAAAATGGACAATGTAAATTAATCATTAAATAGAATATTTGGAGTTCAACTTTCGCGGATAAAACATTTTGTGGAATTCAACTAAATTGTAAGACCAAATTACACCAATTACAATTAAAACAAAAACTCATGCAAAAACTAAAGTATAACATTAAATTAAACAACCGATTAAGCAGCCCGGATGGTGTAGTGGATAGGGCCGCGGTCTTCTGTGCAGAAGGCCGTGGTTCGAATCCCACCACTTACCAATGTGTTTTTCGGTTTTCGAATTTCATATGTACGTTTATTCGGCGCTTTTACGGTGAAGGAAAACATCGTGAGGAAACCTGCACACACCTACGAAAAAATTCAAAGTTTGTGTAACCTAATCTAGGATTGGGTCTGGTTTCGCTTTCGCTTCTGGGTTGCGGAGGTCAGATGGCAGTCGCTCTGTGTAAAAACCAGTACCCTCGTTCAATCCCCAAGATTAGGTAGCCGACCCCGAGAGATACGGGAAAAGGCTAGGAAGATGATGATGAACCGATGGTGTTTGTGCATTTACTGATTTCACTTGAGAGAAGCACTGGTAGTGTAACGCCTGACGGTCTCACAATAGAAATATTGTTAAAATAGAATTATTTCCAATAAAATATATATTAATTTAATTATTTGTTTTCATTTGCAAAAATATCTTCGTAGCAACCTTCGTAAACTATCGCGCGTGAACCTGTCAGCGATTGCTCTGCGACCTCAACTCGAACCTAACTTCAAGACAATGACTGAGACATTTTGATCGTCAGCTGAGAGGACGTACTATTTCTACACTAAAAATAGTATATAAAATTCTAGCTTTATTTAAGGTAAAAAATAACTTCTGGTGATAACCCCAAACTTGGGTGAGTATTGTAGGTTAAATTGTATGTGTATTTCCTAGATTTTAGATTCTGCTTTGTTCTTGCTTTGTCATCGTACGTGACCTTCAATGTCCGTTACACGGCAAGCTATTTTTACTGTTTAATTCTTATTCCATTAGTTTTCTACCACAACTAAATGTAATATTTACTGAATTCAAATCATATGCTTGTAGTTTATTTGTCTTAACCTTGTTGAAAGTTAACGTATTGTAACGGTAATTTTGTACCTGCCTATGCATTTCTTTGTTCTTTGTTTGATTGAAAGTACCTTTAGTATTTTGCTGATTGCTATACCGCTACTAGACTGCCACATCATAGAATACTAGGTTAGCTTAAAGACCACTTTTTCTTTGCAATCAATTTGCGATGTCGCAGTCAGTAGCACAAATTCGGACATTCACTGAATTTCCCAATTTGTTGCTAATTCCAGGGTTCACTTCACTCCTACCATCGCCTATCTACCAGGCGAGTCTTCTTACGACGCTCGACGCGCTGAACGTCGAACACTTCTCTGGTCAAATTGACCGGCCCTACTGGTGCAAGATTTCTTCGTGTTTTCTACGACATCGGGACTCTGCGGCGTCGGTTACAACCTACCTACCGCTCGCCGCGCTTCAACAGATCTGACCCTATCGTTACGGTCAGGCTGACCGGTCTACGTGTCGTCTTCGATTGCGAGATAAGTGGACTATTTTCTAAAGACTTTAAAAGTGAATCCGAAATAGTTTAACGCGAACCACACCCTAGCTCGTTTTAAATCTACCCTCTCAAAAATTGTTCATTTTTTTTTAAATAAATATTTGTTAAACTTTCTTACTCTTTTCTTTTACTATCCTATATCTCTTTATTTGTCACCTTCCGTGACAAATTGGCGCCCACCTCGGTTTAAGCTTTCGGATTCGCTTTTATTGTTTTCTTTGCTTTCTTAGTTTCTTTGATGTTGGTGTAGTTGGTAAATATTTTCTTATTTTTGTAAGATTACTTCCATGCTGGACTGGGAGTGAAATAAAAACATAGAATGTGCCAGCTGCCCTTCTTCCTGGGCAAACTGTAAAAGGCAGTTGAAGGGACACGAGGTATTTTTGTTTTTTTTACCTCGCCTAATTTCACTTGTGCTTTAATTTATGTCTACCCTGACTAAAAGGGAGACAAGTATTTTTTTTTCTAACATAACTTTCACTTTTGCTTTTGTATGTCTACCCTGACTAAAAGGGAGACAAGTTTTTTTGCAACGTAACTTTTACTTGTGCTTTTGTATGTCTACCCTGACTAAAAGGGAGACAATATTTTTTTTCCTTTTTAACGTTTAATTTTTATTTAAACAATTTTTGTTAAACATGTGTCTACCCACATTTTTAATTTTAAATAATTGTTAACTTTGCAATTGTTTACTACCAACTACATATTCATCAACTGTACTACTGTTTATTTTGTTTACTGATTTTTTTTCTCGGGGACAAAGTAATAATTTGTTATATTTCCTATGGTTAATGTGTGATTGTAATTTTTATCTAAAACAAATTATTAATTTGTTGCCCTATTGTTTTATATTGTAATTTGGGTCATAATTCTTTTGACTTACAATACTTTCCTAAGATGGCTTACCCAATTAAATATTTATCGCTACAAAAAGAGGAATTGCTTTATGAAGTCGGTTTGCGTGGAGGTTCGGGTGAAGTCGTTGAGGAATTGCGGAAACAAATTGTTAAGCTTACGCCGAATTTACCTGCTGAAGATATTCTTGAATCTCATCTTGCAGTTGCTGATGATCTTAAAGGAGTCAAAGGATCATTAAGTAAATCACAAGCTAACTTAGCTTCATTAAAGTCTAAATTAGACAATGCTTTATATCTGCGGACTGAAACTTTGCTTCATCACATTTATCATCGCTTAAATAGATTGAGTACTATCCCTGCTGAATCTTCAGAAGCCTATAAATCAATCCTTGGAAACTTTAGGGCTCAATATACTGAATTCAAAGCTCTTAAATTAGCGAAAGTTGTAAATAATTCTGAACCTGAGACAGTTTCTAACCCTAATACGGTTACTGTCGTAAATTGTGAAAGGAATTTAACTTCAGAACTTAACAAATTAAAGTTTTCTGGTGAATCCTGTGTAATATCTTTCATACAGAGTGTGGATGAGTTTATGGAAGCTAAAAATATATCTAATGAGAAGATTTTGTCTGCCGCCTACGACATTTTTACTGGTAAAGCTAAACACTGGTACAGATATGTCAAGGATAAAGTTTCTTCTTGGGAGGAACTTGTTGTACTTTTGAAACAGGATTTTAGTCATCATGATTACGACTATCGTCTTCTCGCTGAAATTCGTGCTCGTACACAAGGCGAAAACGAAAATATAACTATTTATCTATCTATAATGCATGGGTTATTTGAAAGACTAAATAACAAAATGAGTGAAAAGGACAAACTGGAAATACTTTTGCATAATGTTCGTCCATCTTATGCTAATGTTTTAGCTTGTAATACCGACATTACTTCAGTTGATCGCTTACAAACCGTATGTCGTAATTACGAGAATATTCAATCTCGTTTTTCGGAATTTCGGGAACCACCTAGACTGAACTCTGGAACTCTTGCTCCTGATTTTGCATACAATCATGCACCTAGTACTTCTAGTAGTCAAAGGAAGCCTTTCAATAACCCAAGTACTGGTTATTTTAAAAAGTCTAACAATAATTACAATAACTATTATAGCAATAACAACTATAACAACAAGTTTAAACCCAATAATAAACAATACTATCCGAATTCAAATCAAATCAATTGCGCTAATAAATATGAAACATCAAAGCCTGCTACTGCTCCTGTCAATGTTGTTTCGAAGGGCGAGATTCCTAAAAATTTATTTTGTCCAAGATGCAGAACTACAGCTCACAGTCTTCGTCAATGTCCTGAACCCCATTACCCTATTTGTTTTAGATGTGGCAAGAAAGGTGTCCGTCTTCCGGAATGTTCTACTTGTAATCCTGTAACAAAAAACTAATTACCAGGGATTGTCGAGATAATTTCGATAGAGATGAGTGGCAAAATTGGTTAAAAACGGTTTCAATTTTCTTCTCCTGTTACCGTGTCTCTTCAATCCTTAATATAAAATCTAATAGCTCTCAACCTCATGTAATTGTTTCTATTAATGAAAAACCTCTTCCAGGTTTACTTGATAGTGGATCTGTTGCTACTATTCTTGGTAAAAATTCTCATTTACAAGTATTGAACAGTGATTACAAACTGTATCCTTGTCCACCCTTTATTGAATTTGTTGATGCTGGTGGTCATACGCTTTATCCTGAAGGTTTTATTTATTTGCCAGTTTCTTTTTTAAACCAGACACACATATTAACTGTATATATTATACCTGAGTTACAAAAGAACTTGATTTTGGGTTGGGATTTCTGGAATGCATTTGGCTTATTTCCCAAACATTTAAACACGGTTATATTCTATAAAGATTCTGACACAGCTCTGGCGGAGGTCTCTATTGATCATACTAAACATATCCACTCCTATGATGGCTTAACTGAAAACCAAAAGGTTACAGTTGACAACATCATTTCACAGTTTCGCGAGATTTCATATGAGGAGCGTGGTCTTGGCCGTACTTCATTAATTGAACACGCTATTGATACTGGTGATGCTGCACCTATTCGGCAAAGATATTACAGAATGTCTCCAGATAAACAAAAAGTAATTATTGAACAACTAGATGATATGTTACGTGAAGATGTTGTAGAACCTTGCGAAAGTCCTTGGTCCTCTCCTGTTTTGTTGACTCCTAAGAAAAACGGTGAGTTACGATTTTGCTTGGATAGTAGGAAATTGAATGCCGTAACTCGAAAGGATGCTTACAATCTACCATATATTTCTGAAATCTTAGACAACTTACGGGATGCGAAATATATATCAAGTCTTGATCTATCTAAAAGTTTCTGGCAGATTCTTATTAAGGAGGAAGATAGATGTAAAACTGCTTTTTACATTCCGTCTAGAGGGACCTTCCAATTTAAATCAATGCCGTTTGGGCTTACTAACGCTCCGGCTACACAGCAACGCCTTGTTGATGCTCTCTTTTATGGCCCAGAATTTGAAAACATGGTCTTTGTTTTTGTTGACGATATTGTTATTGTCTCTCCTACGTTTGAACAACACATTTCGCTTCTTTTGCGAGTTCTTGATAAATTAAAAATGGCAAATCTAACAATCAATTTTAAAAAAAGCCAATTCTTTCGCAGCAAACTGAAATATCTCGGTTATGTTGTTGATTCAAATGGACTTCATGCTGACCCAGAAAAGGTGGAAGCTATTGTGAATTATCCTACTCCCACTAATCGTAAGGAAGTGCGTCGTTTTCTCGGTACATCTTCATGGTATCGTAGGTTCATTCCTGATTTTAGTTCACTCGCAGCTCCTCTAAATAAACTTACTACTCAAGGTAAAAATGCCCCTCCATTTGTCTGGACTACCGAGGCCGATCAATCATTTAGAAA
>JARACY010006069.1:0-19017 GCA_029255725.1 Scrobipalpa atriplicella
GTCAAGTCGCCACTATTGCTGCCATTGCTTCAATCGCTGTCAGTGTAACCATAGCCAAATTTTAGTTCCATATATCGCCACCGAGATAAGTATCTGTTCATCGAGACATCTGTCAGCGTCACCACTATAGCTGTACAGTTCCACCGGGATATCTTCTCATCTGTCAGCGGCGCCACTAAATAACTGTTATTACTTCATTCCTGTCAGTGTACCTACCCATAGTCAAATTATTGTAAATATCGCCACATAAACAGATAAGTCGGTGGCACTGTACTCACAAACGAGAAATTAAATACCTGCCAGTGACAGTGTTATTTCGAGTTTCAATTTGCGACAGTGTCGTTTATTCTGAATCCGACAATTGTAGAGCGCTATCAAGGAAATTGCTCTCTTTAAATAACTCAACACCTCGCGGACCAGCATTCCTTCGAGCGCAGATCTTGACGTTTTCATCTCCCTGCTATAGAAGATATTATAAATTGAAAGGGAACTTGGACATTTCGTAAAATGAAGCGTTGTTTTTACAGCCATTTTTTTTTAGGGATAGATTTGCTTGATTCTAGTTTATGCTAGTTGAGAGTGTGGTCATGATGTAACTCGTTGGTAAAGGTACACAGGAGTACCTGTAATGCCGTTGCGCGGAGTTGATTATAGAGAGTAGATCACTTAATAGATACGATAATTCATTTTTTAAATTAAAATAAAAGTTCAGTTTATAAGTCATATCTAATGTAATTTCTGCTTTTACGTTTAAACTTTAGTAGAAACCGAAAATTATATTTATTTTTCTTTCATTTTAGGTAATAGAGGGTACAAATACATAAAAAAAACACAAAACTCTTGATCTGCATATAGCTCGGTTTGTCAATGAATATTCTTAGCTGCAAATGAGTCTGTTTCATCCTCGCCGAGTATGCAAATTGTTTACAACGGTGCCAATTATTGAGGATTAGGATGCAGATTGCGCAGATTAGTGCTATTGCTATTCATAGATGCTGTAAACCTCTGTGAGATACCTTACATATACTTTGCTGTACAGTGGCAGCTAAGCAAACGGCCCACCTGATGGTAAGCAGCACCGGAGCCTATAACACCTACTACTATCCCACTAGATCCTAGTGGAATAGCAGAGTGTTTTGCACACCGTGAGACCTAACGTGGAATGTCTCTTGTGTCAGTAATTTTACTATCGCTACGTCAAACGTAATCACACAGTGTTTAATCTAGCCTCATTTTTTATTATGTTGTTTTTATTCGTATTAATATCGAATAATAGCAACAAAACTCGCCAAAATTGTTTACTTTATTTTAGGGGAATCTTGAAATTTTAATGGGGATATTCTTTTCTAAAATAAAAATTGTACATTTTCTAACTATTTTGCTTTGTGGAAATGTTTGAATCAATTTATATATGTATCGTGGCCATTTGTAATGAATAATCTATTTGGATTAAAACGCCTAAATCCCGGTACCAGCTGTTTCACAATTTGTTAGGTGTGGGCTTAATTATCGCTGGAAATTAAAATTTGGACTAAAATGTACCTACCGACAGACTTCGTCTGATGCCTCGTGTGTCAAAGTTGTTTTACGTTACATTGCTGGCTCGTAATTTCACTTACACTTTTATCTATACATATTAAAATGTTCTATTTGTTCAGATAGTTTTCAAGGAAAATTACTTTCTTTCTATATTCCAGTTTTTTTTTTTTCAGACCAACCACCCCATTAAGTTTGCTCACGTCTCCGAAGAAATCCTGTGCTTTTAGCTGTCACTCTACCAGTTGAAAGTATAATTAACAGGATTCAGCAATGCAAATCAAAAAGGTTTTTGCCACATCACGCCTCCTGCTCAGTGTGCTGGCACCTTAAACCCTTCGGAATAGGATCATTATTATACATTCATTTATGCTTCATTAAAAGTGTTGAGAAAATAATAACACATGTCTGGGTTCTCGTAAAATTTTATATGAAGGCAATGAAATTAACGCTTAATGAAGGTCTAGGGTTATTTTATTACAGACAATTTAAAATTATTTTTAGTAATCCAATTTAATTTTGTTTCGCTTTTTAAATATTGTTTCGTAGCAAATGCTACACCGTAGCTACAATATCATCACAAATATTTAAGATCAAAAATAGTTATGTATACTGCGCAGTTATTTGTTAGTTTATGAGACAATATAGAGGCCAAAAGCTCTAGGACGATGGTGGTTAAAGTGCAAATGCCGCCAGAAAGTCTCGTCAACGAGGCGCCGATGTCTTTATATTCTGCCTAAGCCGTAAATTATAATGATCGTCAAACTTAATAATCTGGGTAATTTTGATAGCACAGCTATCTTTCACTCTAGCAGCACCTTTTCTGTACAAAAAAAAGCAGCAAGAAAGAATCTATAACATTTCTTTGAACAATCTGTATTTTGTCAGCGTATTAAATGAGAAAGCTCGCTGAAAATAAAATACGTTTGCGAACCCGCAGATTAAACGAAAAACAATCAATTTAAATTTGGATTTAAATCCGCAAATCCGTGCCTACTGGTAATAAAAAGGTTTTCTTTTTAAACCTTTTTTTAACATTTATTTATATCCCTTTATAGACAGCCTTGCTCGAGCGACGGTACACAATAACAAGGTATTTTAAATTGCGAATTGCTACCAAAATGAATCGATTGCAACTCCTAATCAGTTCTCAATGAACCATCATCGTGAACTATGTCTACGTACCTTACCTATATATTTGAACGTAACAAAATCACCATTTGATTATTTGTATACTTACGATGGAGGAAATCGTTTAATCATAATGATTGATAGTGTCTATGCTGATCGATTGCTAGCCTTTGCTTTTATTTGTTCCTTTATAAACCCTACAATTTGTTACATCTGAAAATATTGTATTGCGTGAAGATACAAGATGAAAGTTTTACAACATAATATTTGTAATAAAATAATGTCAACGTCTAACTAGTTCAATTATCATTTTAGCTAACGGTCTAGTCATTTCAC
This sequence comes from Scrobipalpa atriplicella, assembly GCA_029255725.1. Lineage (NCBI taxonomy): Eukaryota > Metazoa > Arthropoda > Insecta > Lepidoptera > Gelechiidae > Scrobipalpa > Scrobipalpa atriplicella. Next base: position 3,004 of record JARACY010006069.1, read on the forward strand.
TAAACGGCGCTATTCAACTAGTGACTTTAACGATATATTCAGCTATTTTAGTCAAACGAGTAAATAAGATAAACATGTAGATAAAACATTGCGGTTATTTTATGTTTGTGCGTTTAGCAAACAATTTTAAAAAAATCATGGCAGGTACTTTCTCTAGCACTTGCCTGAGTTATTCTTTCTAGAACAGTAGTTTTAAATGACTACCGCTGAAAACAATAATAAAACAATTTCATCGACAGCTGTGACAAAGGATACTCTATTTCCGAGAAACATGAAATAAAATATGTTATCTCTATCTTGTAAGGCATTTTCCTAGCAACCCAACCCAACCCAACCATGTTGTTGCGTTATTGAAAGTATATTTATAGTGGTTATATTCCACTGAAGTTATTAGAAAACTCGTTGATCCGGTAATCCACAAAATAAAAAATGAGGCTAGATTAAACACTGTGTGATTACGTTTGACGTAGCGATAGTAAAATTACTGACACAAGAGACATTCCACGTTAGGTCTCACGGTGTGCAAAACACTCTGCTATTCCACTAGGATCTAGTGGGATAGTAGTAGGTGTTATAGGCTCCGGTGCTGCTTACCATCAGGTGGGCCGTTTGCTTAGCTGCCACTGTACAGCAAAGTATATGTAAGGTATCTCACAGAGGTTTACAGCATCTATGAATAGCAATAGCACTAATCTGCGCAATCTGCATCCTAATCCTCAATAATTGGCACCGTTGTAAACAATTTGCATACTCGGCGAGGATGAAACAGACTCATTTGCAGCTAAGAATATTCATTGACAAACCGAGCTATATGCAGATCAAGAGTTTGTGTTTTTTTTTATGTATTTGTACCCTCTATTACCTAAAATGAAAGAAAAATAAATATAATTTTCGGTTTCTACTAAAGTTTAAACGTAAAAGCAGAAATTACATTAGATATGACTTATAAACTGAACTTTTATTTTAATTTAAAAAATGAATTATCGTATCTATTAAGTGATCTACTCTCTATAATCAACTCCGCGCAACGGCATTACAGGTACTCCTGTGTACCTTTACCAACGAGTTACATCATGACCACACTCTCACTAGCATAAACTAGAATCAAGCAAATCTATCCCTAAAAAAAAATGGCTGTAAAAACAACGCTTCATTTTACGAAATGTCCAAGTTCCCTTTCAATTTATAATATCTTCTATAGCAGGGAGATGAAAACGTCAAGATCTGCGCTCGAAGGAATGCTGGTCCGCGAGGTGTTGAGTTATTTAAAGAGAGCAATTTCCTTGATAGCGCTCTACAATTGTCGGATTCAGAATAAACGACACTGTCGCAAATTGAAACTCGAAATAACACTGTCACTGGCAGGTATTTAATTTCTCGTTTGTGAGTACAGTGCCACCGACTTATCTGTTTATGTGGCGATATTTACAATAATTTGACTATGGGTAGGTACACTGACAGGAATGAAGTAATAACAGTTATTTAGTGGCGCCGCTGACAGATGAGAAGATATCCCGGTGGAACTGTACAGCTATAGTGGTGACGCTGACAGATGTCTCGATGAACAGATACTTATCTCGGTGGCGATATATGGAACTAAAATTTGGCTATGGTTACACTGACAGCGATTGAAGCAATGGCAGCAATAGTGGCGACTTGACATACCTACCTGTAGCTTCATAGAATAATGATGTGCGCGTTCAAACAAAGTCATAATGAGAACAATAATTAAATTAATTATGCACGTTGCGTAGCTGGAAGCTACGAAATGCTACGAGGCGTAGACGCGTAGCGGCGTAGCAATTTACACACATTTTGCCGGTCTCTTACTACATTGTTTATTTAATTTTCCAGCTATTTCGGGATAATTAAATAAATACATGACCTCTTGTTCTTCTCTTTGAAATTTGGCTTTTATAGTTGTTAAGTCAAAATCAAAGACCCTTTATTGCGACTAGTTACATGTACATTAGTTCGTATAATTATTTACATGCATTGTATACTTAATCGTACTTTTCGAACGCCTTAATTCTTGTGTTGAAAAATCCTATTATTATATTCTTTTTAAAATAAAAAGCAATTTTTTTTTCATATCTTTTTATCATTCAAATGATAAATCTTGTCATTTTATTAAGGGTTAATATTATCTTAGGTTTCATATGCGTGAATAACAACCAGTAGAAATTTCATAATAGTTCTAAATATTTTGTTGGCATGTAAGAATTTAGGACACAACCTTGTATCCATTCTAGAATCTGTATTGATTCACCAGTGCATAAGATTTAGCCTATAATAGAGATCAACTTATACTGGCCGATACCCACGTGACTTGGCAAGATACAATGTGAACATGACGCAATATTGCCTAAAGGTCCCATACAAGGAGGATTTAACCTATGGAGTGAGCATTATTACTTTTTTGTTCGAGACACAACTCACCGCTTTATGGTGCGGGGGAAAGTGAAATTTTCAGGCTGCTATTGGCTAACGCAATCATTTTGCAATGCAACTGAATAAATTAGCCAATCATGACGCAATGCAACAGATTAATTAGCCAATCATACTGGCAGAATTATTAATAAAAAGCAAATTTTTGGTAAGTGCATTTGCCCCCGAATGCTTACTCCATAAGTTTTTATTCTCCTGGGTCCCATGGTACACTTTTCGTAGAAGCACTTTGACCTTAAAATAGTCTTTATAGCGTAGCAGTAGCGTTGATATTCGTGTGAGTTGCGTTTAGTGTGTCACCCCAATCGCAAACTGTACTTAAATGAAAATCACCTTTAGATGTAAAGATACAAGGTATAAAATAATTTGTATATTAGGCTCGTATTCATAAAGCGATCTCAAGATTGAGAGCAATATTAAGTATGGGTTTGACAGATCATTTTGTACTGTAATGAAATTTCTGATACGGATTCAAACTCGCTGTCACTCTTGAGAGCTGATTATAAATACGGGCCTAATGATACGTAGGCAAAATATTTGCAGACTAAGTGGCGCCTTGCGGCGCCGACCTGGCGAGAGAAAAGGTCAATCAAAAACAATGAAACTATCAGCTTTGATAGGTTATTTTGGTTTTTTATTTTCACATCCATTTTCTATCAGTTGCGAGAGTAGATTATGATGAGCCACAGCCAAAGAAGCGCTGGCTGGATGTCTACAAACTAGATATAGAGGAGATGAAAATGATCTTACACCAGCAGATGCTGAAGTCAGGACAAAGTAGCGAAGATGAAGCAAGAAAGTGGATATAAGCATTAGGAGAACTCTAGGCAGAAAAGAAGAATAATGGTGCCAAGTAGGTATTATGTAAGATCACTTATAATTTTATGAATTTCTAAAAGTTATAGGATAAAAGTTCTATTAGTTTTCACTGACAGGTTATTACCGAACATGTTTAGTCAAACCATATTACCCAACATGTCTTGTCAAATTCTGTCTGACTTAACTGAACTGTGGTTAGTAATTTTATTAGCTTGGAAGCACTTAAGCAGCTTATATGGAGAGTGAAGCTCGATTGCTGATACAGCTCTAGCTGTAGCAAACGGAATCTAGAATGTTGCTTACGCAAATGTAAGGTAACGTACGAGTAGATCTAGGGCCGTATTTATAATCAGCTCTCAAGAGTGACAGCGAGTTTGAGTTCGTATCAGAAATGTCTTTTAAGTACAAAACGACCTGTCAAATCCATACTTAATATTGCTCTCAATCTTGAGATCGCTTTATAAATACAAGCCCTAGTAAATAATTTGATTTTTGAAGCTTGTAAAAGTCAAAATATAAATAAGGCCCGTATTTATAATCATCTCTCAAGAGTGACAGCGAGTTTGAGTTTGTATCAGAAATGTCATTTCAGTACAAAACGATCTGTCAAATCCGTACTTAATATTGCTCTCAATCTTGAGATCGCTTTATAAATACGAGCCTAAGAGTGTGCAATGCAAACATGTAATTTAAAATGTTTAACTGATAGTAGTAGAAAATATCGTATTGCCTATGTAATCTACTCGTTTGAATTGTTGTATAATATACTACATTACAGTATGCTACGTATTTTCAAAAGAACACAAAACAGACTGTTACCGAGCAGCAAGAAAATAAATAATACTGCGGGAAAACAACTTGAAATACGTAAGCGAAGCAGATTTGAGATAAAAAGATAAGATAAATATGATACTTTGTAAGCTTTAGCTCTGCGGGTCGCTTAGACGGCACGTCCACGGCACGTCCACGTCACGTCAACGGCAACGTCACGATACCGTGGCTCTGTTTTTCCACTAGACGATATTGCCGTCGACGGGACGTCGACGGTATCGTAGCCAGTCACCCTCGATTTTCCAGGGCAGTACTGAGTACTGTACTGACACATATTTCAGTAAAATTCTCATTCATAGTCTCGTTAAAAATAAAAAGTTAATGTAACGTATTTTTTAGATATTTTACTTTTGCCTTTATGAATTAGATTGGCCTCATCTTAAAATTTCGGTATTAATATACAGGGTGTGGCAAAAGTAGTCATCCGATGTTCTTTTGCTGTAACTTTTTTATTTAATTTGGTTCTGCTTGTGAAATAAGTTTATTTAATTCAATACAATTTATTCCATAAAGTCGAGAAAATAATCTTGGCCAAGTAGCCGCCACCAGAGTTGACGAAAAGAAGGTTGATTTTTATAGATTTTATCACTCTTTCCAGAACTTCGGGTGATAGGTTCTCGCATCCCGAGCGGTTTCTGAGGCTTGTGGACATTAAAAACTTAAAAAAAAAACCATAAGCAGAGTTCTAGAATGGTTAAATCGGATGATCTGGCCACCAATGCATATCACCAAAACGAGTGAAAAAGTGACCCTTAGATAATATAATCAACTCTGGCAGCGGCCACTTGGCCGATATTATTTTCGGTGGTGTCACCGTAACGATACAAAATAGCTGTTGGTACGGATGGTATTAACAGGATTCGCAAGTGCTTTGCTTTTGTGAGCTTAGCTTGTTTGGATCGGGATGGAATCCAACTCTTTAGGAGCAGCCGTTAGGCATGATCTCCGCAGAGTGGTCCACCCCGCAAGGGGGCACTTTTTTTTAATGTCGAAGACTTCCGCGTCTGTAAAGTCGAAATTAAGATGAAACAGTGATTAACAAAGAACCAGGCATGAAGATAAAGCATTGGCTTTATCTTCATGCCGTTCAAGCAGAGCAGTTCTTTTAAGTCGTAATACTACGGATATGATCAAACTATCTATAAAATACTTGTACTTTTGGCATATTTCTATGAAAAGGGATCTTTCCATACATACATACATACATATAATCACGCCTTTATCCCTAAAGGGATAGGCAAAGCTGAAACGACCTAAACAAAGGTCGTTCCGCCACGTCTGACAAGTTTTGAAGGTTATTCCAATTCCAGATAGTAGATCTGTATATTGATTATAGTGACAGGTTATCAGTACGTCGTCTAAATTACAATACTGAAACCCTTGAATACCTTAGCTGATTTTTACAGCATACCCGGTGAAAGATGCAGCTGGCACATTCTATTTTTTTCTATTACTCCCTGTCCAGCATGGAAGTCTGGGCTCTTACCGATTCGGGAAATATGGTTGGGTGGGAGAGATCTATATATTTTTGGCGAAATATTTAACTATTCAAATAGGAAAATTAAACTTAAATTATAATTTTTTCGAGAAGCCGAAATCGTAAAAACATCATAAACCTTAGTACGTACCTATTAAAATTTATGTTTTTATAATTAAAAATATCTTCACAAATGGCAACCCGAAACAACTATCACTGTTTATCAAATTTGACAACGACATGTATAAAAGTCTGTCGGAACTCCATAAAAAATAAAAGTCTAGGAAACGGGCAACAAGTTTCATGGCGACTATTTTCATCTTATTCACTTCCTCAGTCTCACTCTTTCTTTCAAAAATTCTTTCTATCTTCGTTTCGCGGTTATGTTTTGCCAGTGACATGTATTGTTTTGATGAAGCATTGTTTACTTGTTTCTCTAATTTTTCTTAATTTGTTTAAAGATAATTTCAGTTAGCAAACAAGTGAAACGTTATTAGGACTTGTAATTGTCCTTCAGGACTTGTAAAAAAGTGATAATAAATTGTTTATCTATCTATCTTATCTATCTATAATGAACTTTCGGCGCTGTGAAATATGTGGCCTAAGGTCAGGAAGAAAAGACGGCATTAAACGTAAATTTTTGGCTAGATTTCCTCTCGATGAAGCCAGATGAGATGATTTTTTTATGATAATATCAAATATCAGTCATTATGAACTCCTCTTTAAGGAATGTTTTATCATATGAAATAGCCGGTTCATCTCCATAGTGCGGATTTTTTTTACTTTCATCGATATCGATATTGTTTTCAGATGTAAACTATGGGTCCAAATGGTGCCTACTTTGAGCGCCGAAGGATCACTAACCGGTGCCATTCGATTTCACAAGTACCGAAATAGAAACCAAATTGGTATAATACTATGCAGATTGCGTGAAAATACCAGTCTACGTACAAAAATGTTCGGATCCCGTTAGTAAATTAAAAAAAAGAAAAAAAAATGGTCTTGACTTATTTATTGTGTAACCTTTTGTTTTAATGGTAGAGGTATGATATTAAATAAATATACTTCCACCATTAAAACGAAATCGGGATTTTAAAAATATTTTTCAATGGTAATATAATTCGATATGAACATTGATATCCATAATATATTCTATGTAGTATATGCAACACATCACTATTTTGTTTGTCATGTTGGTAAAATTGACAGTTTACTTGCGTATTGTTGGCCATAGATTTTGTTGCCGGTTTTGATATTTGTGCAGTTTTTTTTCCTATGTATGCCCCCTCTCTGTATAAATGTAAACAAATCATATTTTTCAGTTTTTTTGTGCATCTAATTAATTTTATTTATAGCCAAATTGTTTTTATAAAGCAATAATGAATATAAAACGATACAGAAAAGTGTGCGAATGATCATACTATACAGTGTTCAAGCAATGTATGGCAGAATTTCGGATTGATAGATTATTATCTGATTTAGGAGCCGTTTTCAAATGAACAGCAGATAAAACTGATGTGTGATCAGTTACAGAGCAATATCTAAGTGCAATAGTAGCATGTAACTTCAAAAAGTGTTCACAATAAATGAATATGTAGTTTATTTTATGTGATTTTGCAGTAAGCAGATGTTATCGATGTTTGTTATCATTATCAATGTGACATTCAAGTACATAAAGCATTCATCAATACATTTTGGTACTTTATTATTTTTCCTTATCTATATATAAGGGCTTTTTAAATTAGGTACAAATATTTTAAGCGTGGATTTCTTTCATCAAACTGAACTACTTTCCCCAAGGAACATAGGTCGAAATATGAATGAAAAAAAAAATTTACCCTCCCATACAAATGGTGTCAGCAGCGGCCGGAGTCAATTTGTATGGGAGGGCCTTTGTTTTTCATTTCGACCCATGTTCCTTGGGGAAAGTTGTGCAGTTTGATGATAGAAATTCACCCTTAAAATATTTGTAGGTACTTAATTTAAACATACCTTATTATATAAAAGAAGAAACTGACTGACTGACTGATAAAACAACGCACAGCCCAAACCGCTGGGTGTAGGTTCCTTATGAGGTCTAGGGGGGTGTACTAAGAAAGGATTTTTCAAAATTCACCCCCTAAGGGGTTAAAATAGGTGATGGAAGTTTGTATGAAAGTCTGTGAGTTTCGAAGTTAGGATCTTAAAATTTTGGACTTAGGCCAATGATGTAAAATTAATAAACACGTGTTTCAAAGATTTTTATAATCAACCCCTGAAGGGGTGAAAAAGGCGGATGAAGCTGTCTATAAAAAGTCCTCCATTTTCAATTTAATAATCACTTTACTTATGGCTGCAACTTTCTAATTTACTAATTTATACATACATACATATATAAACATACAGTCATGCCTGTATCCCTAACGGGGTAGGCAGAGCATCAGTGAGTAAATAGAAACCTTTACTGCAACTTTCTCCTGTACTTTCTTACTCCAATAAATTAGAAAATACTTATATAGTCAGTCAGTCTTTATCCCTTACGGGGTAAGCAGAGCATCAACGGCTTACTGGTAACCGTTTTCGCTACTTTCGTCACTACTTTCTCATTCCAATAAATCAATACATACATAATATTTATATTTATAGTCACGCCTGTATGCCTTACGGGGTAGATAAATTATCAATGGCTTACTAGAAACTTACTGACTACAGTGATTAAACAGAACTTGAATACTAAAAAAATTCAAGCATCAAAACTTGTTTTTTATCACTCTATGAGGAGAATAGAAGAATAAGAATTTGTTCATTGGTGATGCCATATAAAAGACAGTGGCGCCCTCATGTTTGCCAACCTCTAAGTTGTAGAAATGTCGTAGAATGATTTGATAATTCGAATTTTCCCAATTACTCTACAAAATCCAATAATCAAGATTATTTTAAACTGCCGAAACTGGAATAATTAGACAATAATGAAAATAAAGGGCCAACAGCATGAATGAGCACAAAAATCATTCACCCCTTTTAATTGTATAGATTTATTGTATGTATTTATTATGAATGCAATAAATTAATATAAATATGAATCTTGAACTGACAAGATCAAAATAAGTTCGTCTATTCTATAGGTATACCTACTGCCATCCCTTTCTAAGCGCTTATATATTTTCACTGGGTCTTATTTACAGAATCGGCACCGTTTTATAATATTATCCAAGTTTGCATAATATCCTATCGTATAGGGCTATCGTGAAAATTCAAAATTTGAAATCAAAAAACAGTCAGTGACTAATCATCTGTAGAATCACACATAAAAAAAAAACATTATGCCTGCCTAGGGTTATCGCGAAAATTCGAATTATGGATTCATCCTACAACATACACCGGCGACGGTATCGTGACGATACCGGTGGGAATCACTGCCATGCCGTTGACGTGCCGGTGCCGTGCCGTCAAGTGGAAAAGCGTGTCATATAATTTGATTGATTTTCATACATTATCTCTTCCACGGTATCGTCGACGATAACGTGCCGTTGCCGTTGCCGTTGACGTGCCGTCTAGTGGAAAAGCGCCCAACCTGTGCTCTCGCGATACATATTTCAATCTAAAGTTGCCCTAAATATTTGACAGATGTGGCGAAAACGCCTCTATCAGAATTAGAGATTAAAGAAACCGCCATCGAAAAATTCGAAATGTGTGATCTAAACTTATAAAATCGTTTGTCCTTACTAACTGACTGGTCCTTACTGACTGACTTATTCATCAACGCAGAGCCTAAACTACTAAAGCTAGAATCGTGAAACTTAGAGAGCAAGTTTTTTCTATAACGTAACCTCCCACTAAGAAAGGATTTGCGGATTTCCCCCCCCCCACCCCCCAAACGGGTAAAAAGTGGGGTTAAAGTTTGTATGAAAGTCCGTCAATTTTGAAGGTAGGATCTCCAAATTTTGTATTTAGGCTAATAATTAAAAAATAATTAATACGTGTTTCAGCATTTTTGTATTTTTCACCCCTAAGAGGGTTAAATAGGGGATAGAAGTTTGTATGGAAATTCCGTCAATTGTGATGAGAGGATCTTCCAATTCGTTTTTGGGCTAATAATTAAAAAATTATGAACACGTGTTTCAGTATTTTTGTATTTTCCACCCCTAAGGGGGTTAATTAGGGAATGAAAGTTTGTATGGAAATTCCGTCAATTTTAAAGGTAGGATCAGCGCGGGAACTCAATCTCACGGGAAAACTCTTAGCTGCGGGTGAAACCGCGGGGCGGAAAGCTAGTACAACATATTAAGTGATACCATGGAGTAAAAATATATTGTGCGAATTGGCTGTTGTTGTATTCAATACAATGTATTGTATACTATGTAACCTAACCTTTAAAAATTTTCACATATCTAACCTACATAGTATTTTTATGGGCGAAAAAAGGCTTTTGTTCCCACATAAAGTGTTTCCCAAGGGCATAGAAGAATGGATTTTTTCCATGTAAACCTTGTCTGAAAAATTCGGATTCCGTAACAAAAATACGATTTACCTGAGCTACCTTTTGTTGTGTTAACAACGATGCTATTAGTCTTGTTTTGTTTTAATGTTGTTGTTATACATTTTGAAATGGTATAAGGATAAAATATTTTTTGTTTGTGTACATTAAATTACCATAATTATCTTTCATTTAGGATAATTTATTCACAAGTTTTAAGAGATTCTTTTTTTCTTTACATGTAACCTAATCTATGTTACTAATAATGAAAGAATTATTTAATGTATTTCGAGTCAAACAACGAACAAACCCGGTATTAATGGTTTTTGGTTCTTTTAAACTAAATATCAAAAATATTAATGGTAGTTAATTTCATTACAAATAAATAAACGTTTTTTTAACTCATTTCCCTATTATTTTACGCTACATAATGCGTAAGTAAAGAGTAATTTGGGGATGGAAATTGCTTTATATCACACCCTTTTCGTGCTCACCAGAATTTCTGTTGCTAATTTCGGCTTCACCTGTTTATTAAATCGTAAAACTCTCATTACATTTTACGCAACAGGCGTGGAAATATAAATATTGGAAAATTATACCGTACAAAAATGGAATGAGTTGAACCTTCATTTTCAGATTGCTGCGAAAAATTTATTACAGCGAAAAAGGAAGCATGGAAATTTAAATTAATTTCTGATTAACTGGCGACGTGCCATACTTTTTGTTTTATTCCAGAAAGCATTTTTATTCAGTCCATAAATAATTTGTATTATTGTAAAGTACGGAGTGTGACAGCTTCCCGCAAATGATAGGGGTTGCTCAGTCAACGAAACTGAACAACTATCACCAGGAAATTCTTTTAGGAAATAAAAAACAATTGCTTTTCCATACAAATTGTCTGATCGAGGTGGTCATTTTGTGTGGGTTGGTTGTAGTAAAAAAAAATTTCGTCGCCTGAAAAAAAAACCTGGTGGGAGTTGTCCAGTTTCGTTGACTGGAAGCTGTCTCTTACACCCGGTATATAAACTTTACAGTACCTACATTGCAGGATTTTTTCCAGATAGATAGAATTTCATGACGTAGCACCCTGCTTAAGCATACATGATTTATATACCAACATTTATATCAAGGGCACCAAGATTACAGTAAATTAGAGGATGAGGGATGAGCCGTTCTGGCAGATACGACGTTGGCGCCGCTCAGTCGCGACAACATGGCGGCCAGACCTACCACAGACTAGTTATATTGGAATCAGACGCTATTCTGGGCTATTGAAAACAGCGGGAGCCATGGACTAATTACTCTAGAAGACTGCTAACCGCCATACTAGAGAGCGTACCTCAATACCGATAAAAAGGTCAAAATGCGAGCAAAACCTAGATGGCGCTGGCATATTGATCGAAAAGTCCGTTGTTAATATAGGTCATGAAATTGAAAAAATTCAATAACAACTTGAACCAAATTATCTTTTAAGATTTTTAAAGTAGAAATACGCAATGAGAAATGCTGTTTAAAACATCTGAATTAAAATACATATTATGTTTACACAATATTTCGCTAATGTCAATAGACGGCACTGCTAAGTAGCGGTGTACGCAGTTTATAAGGGAGGTTATCAGTCCTATTGTTTTATTCGTCCATGGTACTTTAGGCAAAGGTCATGCTTTGTCTAGTTTTATTTAGCTTTTGTGTAGGTAGAGGAGGTGGGGCTCCAAGGTACTCGTAGGTGGAAACTTTTTGTTCTTTAGGTATTTGTGGACAATCGATGTCTGTGACACCTGTTTTCTATAAAGAGTTGTTCCACAACATAACAGTAAAAATCAATACATCTCAAATCAGTGGAAGAAATGGGTGTTTTTTGTCTTGGTGAACTGTATGGAACATTAGCTTAATTTTAAGTTTTTTAGGTGATTGTTCTTCTCTTTGGCTTCCTGAAATTTTTGATGTACATTTACTGATATTTTACTCTTGAACGTCGCTCAACCTTCATTATCTGACTATAATTACAGCCTGCGATTATTTTTACTTTCTTGAGACTCAGAGAAGAGAGTTTCAGAGAAATGTTAATTTCGAATACAGTTTCCAGCCAGACTAAGTCAAATATTTTCTAGTTACTGGAAAACGTTAAATAAGTATTCATAAATAATTAAATCGTTCATGAAGTTCTAAGAATTTAATTAATAAAAATTGGGATATTGGAAATTTATCTTTATCTTAGAAATTTGTCATTGGATATTTGCATTGGCCATCCCATGGTGGGCATAAAAAATATCTTACTTATTCTTCCGAAAGAAAAAATATTATTGTCAAAAAGCTAATAAATATTCCAGGCAAAATTTTCATTATAATAACATTATTTACCTTTCAGTCTCGTTTTTATTTTATTTTTTACCTTGAAAATAACCTTGTTTAGTTTAGGTAACGTAGAAATAGTCAATTAATATTCCTCCCCCGTCTATTTCCGAACGAGCTGAAGGTCCTATCCCCAGCGATACGTGACCATATCAGTTACGTTCACAATCACTGAACGTGCCGCGGAAATTTCTACGTTACATGTGACAAAATGGTTGCAGAAATAATATTTTGCCATAATGGTCTACATTATTTCTAACACAAAGATTAAACCGGGTTTTTTAAGCAGATGATACTCGCCTACCTTGTAAGGGATAAAGGTGTGATTACTAAAATATTACCGTTTGTATTAAAATAACTTTGTACTAAAATATTACCGTTTAATTTATAAGCAGGTTGAAAAAGCCTTAACTCCTCGATATAATATCTTAGGCTCGTATTTATAATCAGCTCTCAAGAGTGACAGCAAGTTTCAGTTCGTATCGGAAATGTCACTTCAGTACAAAACGACCTGTCAAATCCATACTTAATATTGCTCTCACACTTGAGATCGCTTTATAAATAGGAGCCTTAGATATTGAAATAGCAGTGAAATATAGATGATTTATATAAAACCTCAGAGTCTGTAAATAATGCTTTGAAGTTCGCTAAAAATGTTCTAGAATTTTCCAGATTTTTCTCGAATATTCTCTTCGCTAACGAGAAGGCCAATCATCGTAACGATGTTCTTGTAACTAGCAAAGTAATATTCAGTGACGAGCAAAAAGAGAATATCCAATTAAGTGACTGAGGATGGAAAACCAATGTTTACACAGCGATAAATGCACCGCATAATTTTCTTTTAAAATTTTCTAAGAATGTATAACGTTGTAAAAGTGCTTCTGTTACGGCTACGGTGTAGAGCCTAGTGCTACGGCGAAGCAACTTCTGATCATGTGCGTAAATTGACATTACATAATCTCTTCCATACCTTTTACTTAATAGGTTCAAAATGTGACAAAAAGTAGCGATCATGAAATAATTACGTATGCGATTGTACTCTTCTTGAAAAATGATCCTGGTAGTGCAGTTCATTGTTAACTGCACTACTAGTAGTGCAGCTGCTGGTAGTATGGTTTACAACAAGGAGAAATTTTCCATTGAAATCTGGCTTTCACTTAAAGCTCGATGTTCTTTATGAAAGTGAGAATACCAATCACAGTGATGAATGCGCTTTTAATTGGCTAATTGGCATGTCTCGACTTTTTAGCACTAAAGTTTTGAAATACAGAAACTTGTGAATGTCTCTTCAAAATCATGTAAAATATGAAGAAAAAAAAATGATATTCTACTACAGTAAATTAATAAATTAGCCGAAACAAAAAACATATGAAAGTCCAAGCTCTAACATCACGATATTAAAGAAGACAATTTTGCGCTCAAAGAGCAGACTACGGCAACTAAAAAAGCCAATCAATGTGATTAATTAATGCGCTTGTATTGTAGCGACCTCTATTGTTCAGGTTGTTGTTTCTGTCTGAGTCAGGAGTGTGTTTTGTTTCTTGGCCTGCTTTGTTTCGCTGCTTGAGGCTGCTTGAGATTGCCCCCTGCTTACGAGTGACGTAACACATGGCATTTGTTTTGCTGTTTTTTTTAATCTGTCTGAGTGGCAAAATCTCTTCGTTTTCAATTTTAAACGGTAATATCAAACTTAACCAAACTTTGTACACATAATCAAATGCATCAAAAATCAATTAAACCCAAACAAAATTGCTATCTGATAATATTATTTCGAGTCGGTAAAAATGTTAGTTCATTCTGTAAAATAAAGCCAAAAGAATAATGTTCTCATTAAGGTAGGTAATTATTTTTTAATTAGTAATTTTTTTTTCTTAAAGAGCTTTTAAAGGCTGATAGTTGCTAAGTATTTTATTTATTAAGGGCTGTAATTATGTCTCATGCACAACTTCCTTAATCCCTAGTACTAGATTTTATCTAAAAATAATGAACTTTATATTCTAGGAATTGAGCTAATGATGATGATGATGTTGAATAAGAAATTGTCTTAAGATAATTTTTTAAGATAATTTTTTATTTCTTGTATTCAATATCATATCAGCCAATTTCCTGATTCCCCTAAGCGTCAAAAAGCGTTCTTGGAACAAAAACTTCCATGCTGGACTGGGAGTGATAGAAAAACATAGAATAAGCCAGCTAAGGGATTCGAGGGTTTCAGTATTGTAATTTAGGCGATGGGCTGACAACCTGTCACTATAGCAATATACATATCTATCTGGAATAACCCTCAAAACTTGTCAGACGTGGCGGAAAGACTTTTAGGTCGTTTTCACTCTGCCTACCCCATTAGGGATAAAGGCGTGATTTATGATGATGGAACAAAAAATCTATTTGTAATTACGATCTGAAATCGTCGTTATACGTTCTCTCTGATGAATCCAAAAACAAATGCGACGATGCAATCTCCTATTTCAGAATGATTGGCTGTTTAAAAAAACTGAAAAAATGTGACTTTACTTTTTGGAGCGGACAAAGAGCGGATGAAAAAAGTGGAAAGCAGAAAAGCTGGGATAATAAGCTCCGTGTGTGATTTTAGGGTCGTATTTATAATCAGCTCTCAAGAGTGACAGCGGATTTGAGTTTGTATCAGAAATGTCATTTCAGTACAAAACGACCTGTCAAATCCAAACTTAATATTGCTCTCAATCTTGAGATCGCTTTATAAATACGAGCCTTAGATAAAGTATATCTCTTTAAGCTTTACAGTCTAGTTTTGCTCCAGCTTATGCTCCAGCGGTACTTTTTGTCATAATGCCGATTAAAAAAGACTGAATAAGTAAGTGCGAAGATTATCCTTTGTGGTGACATAATTTATACTTGTTTTACAATGTAACAATTCTAAAGACATCGTAGCTGGAGTCTACTAATCAGATAACGAAATTAAAATACTTATTTTATGAAGGTCCTTCTTGTACTTCTAGGTAAAAAATGGCCCTATTAATATCACCATTTTATGTATTTGTTGTACCTAATTACAAGACGTGAACACAATATGTAGGTTCAACGGAGGCAAATATATCCACGTAAATATACGGCAAGACAAGTTTCTTGCTGTTGATTAAATGTAAACAACTGAAGCGTGTTCTTTCGCACATTAACCGAGAGCGTGTGCCATGGTCCTATCGTCACCTGTGCGTATTCAATACTTCATCCATTGCTGCTTGTTTTTTTTTATTTGCAATGTAGTTGCTCTTTATTTCTACCTAATCTAGTAATGAGAAAGAATCAACATTCGAAATGAAACCAACTGACTGTCCCATATACAGAAAATAGTAAACCATTTGACGCCAGCCTCCGGTGGCAGATGGGTAGTCATAATGTACCCCTTTGTGAAGCCTACAACAACTTATGTGGGATCGTTTACCCGAACCGGATTTATCCACATGCAAGTCAGTAAACTTTGCAGAGTAAAGGCTTTTCCGGAAGTATCGCCAGGACGTAGATCTTATGCCACCGCAAAAGTCAACAAAGCAGCGATGTATGTTGCCGTTTAGTGTTGAAAATGCAGGATCAAGGTACGGTGAACGCACAAGTAGATAAATACACAGACTCAGGAAGTCATTACATTACATTG
>JARACY010006070.1:0-19015 GCA_029255725.1 Scrobipalpa atriplicella
ACCCACGTCCTAGTTTTTCCTGAACAAAAAATAGCTAAAAAACTGTTATTCAAATAAAGTAAAAGTATCAATCAAATTTATTTTACCTGAGGTCACAACTAGTTTGACTAGAACTTTTGATTTTACCTAATTTCGGATATTGATTGCGACATCTAAACCGATCACACTCAGTATTACCAAGTTCCGTAGGGAATTAGGTACAAGGCCTACGACATGCAATACAGACTAGAATCTAGATAATTTTAGTTGACAGCCTTTTTCAGTTATTATAGCCTATATTTATACAGAGTGTTAATTTATCAACATTTTCAAGCTTTGGTACTGTTTTGGTAACGAAAAAAGAGCACCATAAATATAAGAAACCTAAAATCTTTTCCTTAAAAATATAATTATCATTTCGATCAGAGAATTTGTATAGGGTAACCAAAAAATAATTAAACGTGTAGAATTTTTAAATATGTTGAAACTTTATTTTTACTGAAATACCCGCTGATCTACTACACGCAATTAAATTAACAACCTGTATACTTACTATACAAAGCCTATATTTAGGTATATAAGTATAAACATATAAATTACATGGTCTTTATTTAATTAACCGTGAGATTGATGTCGTATTTAGGTCATAAGACGTCGTACAAGGTAACCTTCATTTCTAGTTCATTACCAAGAAATAAATGGATTTGACTAATAGATCTATTTGAAATAAAGTAAAATGAAGTTAGCTATTAAATACATTTAATGAAATAATTCAGATACTTATAGGGTCTAATGGAATATTTTAATTGATTTATCTATGTCGAACGTACATAACATACATCTTAAATATTTAAAAGTAAACTCTACAAAGCAGCGGTCATGTAGCAATTTGTCTATGGATGGAAATCTTTATACCTAAATCACAGAATATTCCAGCTCCTTCTCTTCCCGAGGTTTAGGTTTATTGCATTTATTAGGCTGTAGCATATTTACATCCGAAATATCAATGAACGAACAACTTTTATTCAGTCAGACGAGCCAAAAATGCATTGTGCTAGGCGGTGTCTACCCTATAAGGTATAAAAGCGTGACTATACGGGGTGTAAGGGACAGCTACCCGCAAACTGATAGGAGTTGTTCAGTCAACGAAACTGAACAACTTTCTCAAAGAAGAAAGTAGCGTCCACTCATGACGATTAATGAATAGCAGATCACTGTTTCGCCGCTCAGGATTGACCGCAGTAGCTCAGTTGGTTTAGAGTGTTGGGACGGTACCTATTTCAAAGACGCAGGTTCAAATCCTGTCTGCGGTTGAATTTTTGATTTGTTATTTCTCATGTTATCTCAAAGAAATTCTTTTAGGAAATAAAAAAATCGGCTGCCCCATATAAATCGAATTAGTCTTTTCTTTCTTTCCTGAAAGATTTTTTTTGTGAAAGTTGTTCAGTTTCGTTGACTGAGCAACTCCAATCAATTTGTGGGAAGCTGTCCCTTACACCGGGTAGGCATGTAACTAACGAGTACCTATGAGTATGTAGGTAGGGTATGATTTATGTCAACTTTCACGTAACCAAGGCATTAGTAGTTACTGGATCATTATCCTGGCTGCTGGTTAGAAAGCACTGATGGCTGATTATATCATTGCCGTAATGAAAGCCGCTTACCATGACAGAGATATTATAGTGTTTAAGAGAAAAAAAATCATCTAGTAGTTAGTTAGATCGTGAATTGGATTTCCACAAAAGCGCGTAGTTATTACTTTAACTTATGATTTAATTTCTAAATGGTGTAGTTTAAATTTAAAAGGTATAAGAGATTTGATGTATTCCAGAGACTTAATGTAATATTATAATGTCATTGAAATGTTTTACTAGTCAATAATAATGTCACTATAAAACTAAAACCCAAAAGTTTAAATACACTTACTTGTTTAGATTTAATTATTTACAAATTCTACCGACTCTTGTAATACTACCGAACCTAGTAGGTAGCTACTACCAACATAATCGTGAACGTTTATATCTGCTACTAGAGATTTTATGTTCAAAATAAATTATCAGTTCAACTATCAATAATATACCTACTCAGCGGAATTAATGGCTCTTTAACCATAAAGGCAGTGTTGTATGACGTGTCCGTCATTGGACTAAATCATACTAATACGTCGTGTTGGCACGGAAAACTTATTTCTTAAAAACGAATGGGCTATAGCAATACCTACACTGTATCTCCTGCAATCGATCTAGATTTGAATCAGATAAACATGCCATTATTTCCACAACGGAAGCATACCAATGTTTACGAGTATACCTCCGTCCTTGGCGATACGCTTTCGGTTCCAAGTGTTTAGAAACTATGCAGAACCAGAACTAATGGCTTCTAAGCAAAGAACATTGTTGCTGTCAAATCTGTGGACCTACAATGAAACACCTGATGAAATTCATTGGAAATTATCATTTATTGCCTTGCAAGTATATTTTATCGGATATAATTAACGCTATTATCGTTTAATTTTTAAATTTAAATAGTCATCAAAAAATGTGTGAGGGTAAAAAAGGACCCTATATTGCAAATAAAAATCATTTGTCAGAAGAGCATTTTTGTTTAATTTATGATATTTTCCTTTAATATAGTATTAGAACAGTTATACACAAATTGACAGGATGGGAATTGACGGTGGTATGTATTGTAACAAATATATTTGATAAAGTCAATTAGACATATAATATTAGCATTGGATCCAATGCATATGATAAAATCAATTATTTTAATACAAGAATTTTAATTTCGATTAATTCTTACTCTGCTTTTAAAAAAAATATCACATTGAGATCAATTATCGTT
This sequence comes from Scrobipalpa atriplicella, assembly GCA_029255725.1. Classification (NCBI taxonomy): domain Eukaryota; kingdom Metazoa; phylum Arthropoda; class Insecta; order Lepidoptera; family Gelechiidae; genus Scrobipalpa; species Scrobipalpa atriplicella. The sequence goes on from JARACY010006070.1 coordinate 2,824, forward strand.
ACCTGAAATCTACAAACATACAAATTTACATTCGTGTTCAAACAACTTTGTGTCTTTTATGAGGAAGGTCATGAAAATTTGTAAGTAGTATATCCGAATCCACTTAATTATATACCTACTAGTTTTAGTTAGTCATGCTTCTATGATTTTATGTCGGAAGGTATTATGAGTACTACAATTTTTCATTATTATATACTTTGTATCGATATTTGAGGCAAGGTTGATGATTAAACTTTATACTGGCACAATATTGCATTTATTAAATAAAAGGAATTAAATACTTCAGAATAAACAAAAATATAAATAAGTGGGACCAATTTATTTATTGTATTATTTACTGCGTAGTTTATTCTATTTTACCTCGTTCCAAATTTTACTAATCACAGTAAAATAGACTTGTAATACAAATGCCACATAATTGAAAATGTATTATTGCAATTAGTGTGTTGGAGGTCATGTTACACTTTGCTAAACATGCATTTAAGTAGGTAGTTTAAGTAGTCTAGTTAGGTTTCCAAATTACTAGGTTCTCTATCTACATACTTACTTCCATGCTGGACTGGGAGTGATAGAAAAACATAGAATGTGCCAGCTGCATATCCACCCGGGCATGCTGTAAAAACCAGCTAAGGGATTCGAGGTTTTCAGTGTATTTGCAATTTAGGCAATGGGCTGACAACCTGTCACTATATCAATATACAAAATCATCTGTAATAAACCTCAAAAGTTGTCAGACGTGGCGAAACGACCTTTGTTTAGGTCGTTTTTGCTCTGCCTACCCCATTAGGGATAAAGGCGTGATTTTATATATGTATGTATGTCTATCTACATTGACAAGGCCAAGGAGATGATAATAATTTATAACTTGGGTTATCATCTTTTTAAAGCTGAAGTTAGGTGCATTTATTAATTTGTTTAGTATGGTTAAAAGTTGCATTTGTACATGATTGAGTTTGTTTTAGTCAGACACAAACTGATAGAGGTATAACTGAACAATAATAAATTCCTTTGTTTTTTTTTTTGCCACATCAATTTGCGTACTGACTAAAAGATATCCATGTGTGTGAACATCAGAACTTAAAAGGTCTGTCTGTTTCTACGTTCAATAAAAGGAAGTCAATTGTGTTAATAACTTATTGATATACTCTTATGTGTGAACTTTATGTTTTTTAACCACAAGAGTCTGCGGTTATAATACATTATGTATTTCGCAATATGTTGACAAAGTAATATTGTAGTGTGTTATGAAAACTACAGCATACAGTGAAGAATTAATTAACAAAAGTCATTGCACTTCTTACGACCTTATGTAATAAATGCACACGAATAAATGAAAATCTACAATGAAATGAATGACAACCGATTCACTAACATTATACTTTAGGTATACAGGGTGTAAAAAGAAGTAGAACAAGGCAAAATTTTATTTCAATCTAAAATGTTTGTGCTTCGAAAGTTTTTGGGTATCATCAGTAGAACATGTAAGGAACGCAGTACTTTTTTTTACACCCTGTATAAATAATCCAGATTATTTTTTTCGGTGTTGAACCAATATCATGAAATAGCCGAGGCATCAAAATGAGCACTGGGCTAAAATAGAGCTGAAATAAATCCTTTGGGACACAATCCGCCGGTAACAAAAAAATAATTAACTGAATATCATAGTAGACTGCATCTACAATCAAAATATCTAACCTAACCTAACCTAACCATTCGTATTTACATGACTGAAAAACATCTCATTTGTAATGTACGAATAAATCCTATCAATCATTTCAAGGGGATCCATTCGTCAATCATTAACAGTGGTATTCGCCTTTATAAGGTCAGTGACCCGCGTTTTTTTACATCTATTCAATGATTGAATGAAAGGTCATAGCGGGTACACGCATCGTGAATTACAATAATTGTTTTTTGCATTTGTTATTGCTAGTTATATTGATACTACTACAAAAAGATCGAAACTATATTATTATACTATTGGTTTGCAGTAAGAATTTATTGATTTATAAATAAATAAATAGTCTCCTACCTATCATGTATTTATAGAAATGAACTTTGTTTTATATTCCGCTAAAAAAATGATTATTAGTAAATTATAGATAATTAGTAAATTAAAATTACGAAAAACTACCTACGAGAATCCTGTCCTGTGATAAAAAAAAAATTGATAGATAAGTATAGATGGGTACGTTATCATAGGGACATATCAGAATATTTAAAATTATTTAATGATATTTCATTAAATAATTATGGGTAGGTTATGTATGATTTATTATTCATTAGGTATAATATTGAAAAGCACAAACAAAATAATGAGGTGTCCTGTTCAAAACAGATGATTCAGCTCTGTGTTGTGTTTGCTCTGTTTTTTCTGATCTGTGTGTTTGCTCATGTGTGTTTGCTCATTGACCACGCACATCGATTTCGTAGCGAGATGCCCACTATCGCGCTTAGTCAACTTTTCAATATTTTCGTACAAATTGTAGCACTATGCCCACTTTTCCAAATCTCCATACATTAGATAGCACTATGCCCACTTTTTGGTGTATGACGCGTTTTCGTCGCAGGTTGCCACCTTTGAAGAGAACACGATATCCTTATAGCATGATGTCTACTTTGGTACAGTCAAATACATAATAGAACTGAAAAAGTATGAAATGTCTAAAACTGCCTCCGTGGTCTATAGGTCTGAGCAAGATTATTCTGAGCCTTGGGCTTTCTTGGGCCGGGTCGTTAGTTAGATTGGGGGTGGGTTCGATTCTTCCGGGGGAAAACATAGTTTATATTTGTCGATTTATCCACTATTTGAGATTTTTCCTACTTTGATTAGGACGGTCCTACAGTTGTCTTATAAGAAAAAGATTCTGTGCTTCAGAGGGCACGTTCAGCCGTCGGTCCCGTCCCTGTTACTAACAGTGGTGGTATCCAGGGTGTTGCTCCACATTAGTAGGAATTTCCTTAAATTCTATTTACGTGAGTTCTCTGGACTTCTTAGCACTTAATGATACATATTAATTATGCTATTTAAATTCAAATTATATTTGAATCAACGATAATTGATAAAATAATATCAAATGTATTTTATTCAAATGCATTAAAGATAAAAATATATGATTATATGATATTTGAGTCAAAAAATATATTGATAATGATAATAGGATATTTGAATCAAAGATATTTTAATTAATGATATTTGAATAAAAGGTATTTGGTAGGGTAGGGTATATATTGGGCGGCGCCATATGCCCACAATTTTTTAGCCGGACTTTGGTTTTGATTTTACTTTTTTTTCGTGACGAGTTATTAATATATTAAATATTTATTTTATATGAAAATTAAAATATACAAGAAATTACGACATAGCATTGTAGCGAACAAAGTCAGGAAAACAAGCTATGTGGTCTCTAAATAAATCACTTTACTGTCAACAGGGTTCCTGGTCATTATGGCGTGGTGGGCGTTGTCACACTGTTCACAAAATAATTTAAGATTTTCTGTTATATTTTCACAAATTAGATTAATTTAAGAATAGAACATTACGCCTGAAAAATAAATAAAATAAATACCAAGAAAATTTTGTGTTGTTGACTGTACAAATTGTGGGCATATTACATATTCAAACTACTAACGATGTAAAAAGTGGGCATGCTGCGACAGAGAATATTAGGAATGGCAATAATGGGCTTTCCGCTATTTTCGTCATTTTGCGATCTTTTGTCTGGAGATTTGGAAAAGTGGGCATAGTGCTATAATTTGTATGAAAATATTGAAAAGTTGACTAAGCGCGATAGTGGGCATCTCGCTACGAAATCATTGTGTCTGCGTCGCATCCGCTTGGTGATTATCAATCACATGTTTTCACTTTTTTGATAACATTTATAGTATTCCATAAAATTGATAGTTGTTTTGCTCATAGGGCTTAACGTCGCCTACATTATATAATTACAAAGATTACTTATAACCTCTGATCCGGAAAGAAAAGCAGTTAATGCGTTTTTCCCACAGTTCCACAATGAAGTATAATCATTATGCAACACTACATCTCTTAAACTCAGGTTTTGTCATTTACCTAAAACTAAGTATGTTTAAGGAACGGCTAGCAGCGTTCCCTACTAAATCTATGAATACGACACTTTGCACTGCGCTTGCCATTCGCCTAATACCTACGAGCAATTCAGGAAATACCCATTCGAGAAACTGGTCCTCAGTATAGAATTTCTCGGCTAAGGGTCAGTTAGAAGCAACGCGACACAACGCGGCGTAAAGTTGCTTGAAGATGCATCTCGTTGTACGTGACCAGACTGCACCGCGCTGAGAAATTTTCGGGTTCTGACAATGAAATGTGTATCTTTTTGCACGGTACCCTTAGAGCAACACGGGCCTGCCTTAGTTAGAGCAACACGGGCCTGTCTTAGAGCAACACGGGCCTGCCTTAGAGCAACACGGGCCTTCCGTCTAGAATGGTATCTAAATAAGTAGTATTATAGCCGGGGTGAATTGACCCTAAGATGTCTCACCTGTATCCAGCTAATATGTTAAGTAACGTGCTCTTTCCAGCCCCTGATGGTCCGAGGATGGCCGTCAGCTGACCAGACCGGAACTCCCCACTGATGCCGCGAAGAATCAGTTTTGATGCTGCAACAAGTAAACACTTCGTTAGGAAAAATCAGAAGATAAAATAAAATTTATGTTAAGCTAACATGGATTGGATGTAGCATGGATTCGTCCATGTTCAAAAATCAAAAAATTTACACAGTGAATAATCCTACCCGTGTCAAACTTTTTATTTTTTATTTCTCATATTTTATAAACATGAAAGAAAGAAATTAACCTATAGCAAAGAAACAATGAACGAAAATCAAACCTATGAAAATATGCGTGATTTATAACTAATAATCATCAATTAGGCAACTTTGTTTTTATCTAGTCAACTTCACCATTACCTATGCTATTTTCTAGAAAACAATAAGTAAATCTATTTTTAACCTATCTGTAATCGCGGTTAAACCTTTAATTTGCTTGCAGGATGTAATTTGATCTGGTTGCATAAGATTATGACGTTGGTGAGAAAAACTGGGAAAAATCTAGACTCGTTTGCAGCAAATCTAAAAAAATATATTTTGAATTGAATGTTACTTTAAATTAATTATGTACCTATAGCATTTATAATACCTTAAAACTGATGGCTAAAATACTGTGGATCTCATTCATCATTTAAAAACAAATACATATTTCGATTTTATAATCAAGTTAAAAATATAGAAGTTATTGATTTGAGTAGTCAATATTTACAAACCAGTGACGTCATAAGCCTGTATTTTAATACAAAAAATAGTTTTTGACATTTCATAAAAAGTTGCTGATTTGACTAGTAGTCAAATACCGTATTGCCATCTCTGCTTAGATCAAATGTTGAATATATTAAACTTGGAGCCCATAGGCCTTGACTATTTACTCATAGGGTAAGGTTAAGGTTAGACAATAATAAATTGAATAAGCAGTAAAATTTTCTTATTCAACACATCACGGTAGTTACATACAATAAATTAAAATAAATTGGTCATGTATTATTGAGGCGTACCGTCGCGGTTGTGAATTTCGACTAGGTAGGTACTGTATTATTCATTCACCGTTGCAGAATTATTAAAAGAATTATCTAAGCTCCACAATACGCTATTTGGCTATTAGTCAAATCAGCAACTTTTAATGAAATGTCAAAAACGATTTTTTGTATTATAATACTGGGTTATGACGTCACACGCAAGTAAATGTTGACTAATCAAATCAATAACTTCTATATTTTTAACTCGATTTAAGACCAACCAGATTTATTTTAATCATAATTTCAGTTTAGAAATCTGTTATAATTTTTGCACTAAATTATGTTGGACCAAATTTTTTTTTTACGTTTTTAATGTAGTTTTTTACGCAAATAAAATCTTTATCTTTATCACAAGATGATTTTAAAATTAATTTAAATATACTTAACTCTACTTTTTCGGCCAGTCGTACACAATTGTTAAAGAGTCTTTGTTTTTTTATCTTTCGTAGCACGTTCATCAGAGCTTATTTTGATTTTAAGGTCCGTGAAGAAATATTATGATTTATGATCTTTATACAGGAAAGTGTTTGCTTATTGAAGAAAACAGGCTTTATTGCAATGAATAAGGAAACAACGGAACACAATATAAAGTTGATTAACCTTTGTCTTCTAGTCACCTACTAAAGACTACATAGTTATAAACAGCTATAATTATAAGTAGCCGTATTTTCTGCTTTATGAACATAGAAACTACCTTTAGTACAGGTCTGAGTTCACTAATAAATCAAGCACTTATAACGTTAAATAATTAGGGATTCCCATCACCATGGGACGTTAGTAATATGCAATCAACATAAACGTCCATGATGGACTGGGATGCGAGCTATTAAAAAACTAATAATACCTATTTTCATTAAAGTAGGTAAGTATTTTTTTTATTTTTTTTAAATGGATCAACCTACTATTTATAAAGATATTAGCTCACTTTAGTGGCACGCTTGGATAGGAGATTGTCTGAAATTTCATCTCGAGCCGTGTTGAAAGTACTTAATAATGAATTGAAATAATAATTTTCACCATAATATTTTATTGATAAACCATCTTTGTTTGCTATTATTTTTTGGGGTGTGGTTTTCTTTTGAATCGACAAAGTACTAAGCTTTTGTACAGTCAACCAACTAGTTAGGGTAACCAGCAGGGCTACTACGGGCAAACCGATGGAGTTTTCTCAGGTGCTTTTTTATAAATTTAGATAAAATGTCATATACTTGTACAGTTTTATAACCTGCACAATAAATTATACGAAGTTTCATGAAAAAGCATAAAAAATGACACGAGAAAATTTTATCGGTTTGGAGCGGCCCTGGTACCCTAATTAATTGCTTAACTGTACTGGTTTTTCTTATGGAAATAAAGTTTTTAATTATTTTATAGCACTATATTATATAGTGCTAAATATTATACATTGTAAACTACTATTTAAAACATAATGTAAGACCAATAAAGTATCGGTAGATCAGAGATCAGAGAGACCACATGGACCAACTCTGTTAAGGAAAATTGCCCTAGTATAATAAAATTACATGTAATCATGGAAATAACTAACTAGATATGTGTCAAGAGCATGACATTGCCCATTTATATCCTAATAAAATATAACGAGAGGTAGGTATATTATCTAGTACTTACTCTTCTTCTATGTTTTTATTTATTGAAACCATAGAAGAGTACCTAAAAAGCGCTGGGAGCTGGCGCTCCCACGACTTCTCAAATCAGTGTATTATACCATGGAGTAATATTATAATATAATCCGTATTCTTTGACTTAGGTACTTAGATGAAGCTATACCTAAGTTAGACTCCTGCGCAAATATGGCTAAAGTGACAGTACGATGGTTGGAGCACACAGCGCAATCGCTATGGATGTCAAGGATTGTAGACACAGACATTCAGCAAGAGCCGTATTGTATCTAAGTATAATATAACCTGCGTTTATAGCGGGTTCGTCGTCGAGAACAATGCAGTCGAAATATAAAGTGAGGTATTGTTTTGCCCAGTAACTTGGTATAAGTACCTATGTATGCACATGGGTTACCAATACACTTGTACTGCGTTTACTTGCTGTAGTTATACTTACATCTACGTACTCATTTATAATCACCCTTAATTATTCAGGGTAGGCTTAGTATCAACAGACACGTTTTTGGCACATGACTAGGAGAAATTCAAGAAATCCGTATCGGTCGCCGTCAGCCAGTTATCATGAAAAATATACTGAAACAATTATTACAGCTAGCCTGCTGGACTGGACTAAAGCTTCCCCCGCGGCCTTTCACTAATCCCTACGTCCCACCTTACCTAAATCCAGTTTTTCAGATCTTCGGTGTCGAAAACGTCACGCAAACTTTTTCGGAGTCTAGCTCTCTGACAAATCTGCCTTGATTGAGGCACTGAATTATCTGTGACTATCTCCGAAATTTATGTTTCTAAATCGTGTTGTTTTCATAAAAATAATCATATTTAAAATCCTAAAAAAATATATATTGCAGATAAACGTTTGATCTAGTAACTTTTATGGATAAAAACACAATATTTAACATTTGACTCGATAAAAAAAAATCAGAAGTAACATCGATTTTGAGAGTGTTTTAAGTTTTATGAGACTTGGGTGAATGCTATTTTTATGAAAATTTATCAGTTCATTTACTAATCAGGTGTGACAGGAATATTAACGGATAGATTTATAATTTGGCACTTATTTTTTTCTGTATAAAATAAAAACGTAAAAGCGGGCGAAAGTGTGGTTATTTTCTGTACTCCTTTTACGTAAAGAAAAAGACAGAGACAGGGAGCACTGGAGGGGGCCTTAGCCTAACATGTCCATGTCGGATCCACTCCCATTTTAGCTTACCTAGTGGTTTTAAATCCTACGTAAGCGTCAGTTAAACTATGCTAGGGCATAGTTTTAGGTCATAGTTATGGGATCACTGTTACAGACTGTTACTATATAGACTGAATGCAGGCAGTGTGACCTATGTAACCTAAATTAATAATATTATAAATAAACCAGACCTTTATGATAATAAATTATTTTATTACTTATTAAAGACCCTTTGACCCAGCATAACGACCACTATCTTCGACAGACAGCGATTAATGTAAATAAAACAAATTATTAGATAATATTATAACGTGGTTATAGTTATCCAATGAGTAGTAGGTATTATTTCTTTAGTGAATTTCGTATATTTTATCAAAATTCAAGGCATGCCTACAGCTGTTTTCTTAACGAATTTGAGAAGATCTAACAACTTACAAAACATACGTAGCTATATACTACTTAGTCAATTCATGACTTGTGTGCGTGTGTGAAAAACCTTGGAGGTCAATGATTAGCAAGATACCCTGAAGCCTACAAATAAATACTATTTATTAAGCAGGGTCCGTTTTGGTCGTCAAGCCATATCAGAGGGCTTTGCTGCATTGACGGCTTAAAAACTTTGTCTGCTTTGTCAGCTGGATTGGCTGTTATCCTAGCGAAAGCCTAATCTAGGATTGGGTCGTAAAAACCAGTATCCTTTATCAATCCCCGAGATTAGGTGTCCGATCCCGAGAAATACGACAAATAGGGAGATTTACTAAGCAGGGTCTGTGACATGGAACAGTACCTATTAGGTAGGGACAAAGAGTTTATATCACTAAGGCATTAATGCACTGGCACTCCTTATTCACAACTTATACTCTTATTTCCTTATTCTATAAAGAATGACCATTATGTACGAGTAGTATTAACTTATTTCATGTCAGTGTGTAATAAATACAGTAATAAAACGTAAAACATTAAATAAATTATTTAATATGTGGTATCATCAAGACCACTTAAAATGCACTAGGTAACATTAACCAACTTAAAAATAAATATAGGAAAATGTCACATGTACCTATTAGAATATTTTAACATAATTATTTTATGTACCAGACATGATTTAGCATGTCAGACGGAACACGTGTAAATATTTATTAATTCATTATTTAATATTTCTTTAAAATGGAATAATTCGAAAACTCTTGGTCCATATCAATCAGACCGCATTTTCTCTTAAATTTTATAATGTATAGGCTAATCAGATGTATGTATGGTAACTTATGATAAACCTTGTAAGTTCGCCGAGACGATACCTACATGAAATTTGAGAATCAGAGCTAAAAAAAAATTCGAGTTTTTTGCAACACCATGATTTCATAGTGACGGAAAAATTACACATAAAATAAGTTGCACAATAGAATGGGACACAAAACCATGACACCCATCACGAGATTGATCATAGGATCGTGGATTCTTGGCTCAGCCACGATGTGAACGTCAGCCTTGATATACAGCGGAAATAATCCCTATAGGTGACTTGAGGTGACTGCAGCGGGCGAACGTGTACATACAAAAGGTTTATGCTTAATATTTTCTAATAGCTAGAAAAATCTATGATACTTGAAAAAAAAATATCTAGCACCTGGCATGCAACCTTTTCTAGTTTTAGGATTCAGCCTGTATTGTCGTAATCAAACTAATTAAAGAGTAAAACACTGCTTAAGTCTGTCTTTTCGAATGCATTGTTATGTCTCTAACTTCAGTGTAAGATTGAATTAAATAGAATTTTTCATTCTGTCTCTGTCACCTCTGACCTTTACACTACATTCATCATCATCAGCCACAACAGTCCACTGCTGGACATGGGCCTCCCCAAAATTGGGGGCATATGCCATACTCACCACACGCTTGGCAGGCGGGTTGGTGAGCGCAGTAGAAGTTTTCCATTCACATGGAACGCTGCTGCACATTCCCTGGATTTATCCCTTAGTCGCCTTTTACGACACCCACAAGAAGTATAGGGTGATGCTATTCAATCCCGGCACCACACGGGCAACACTTACACATTTACACTACATTAGTAGTAAGGTAAATATAGTACCTACGTAAATGCTAAACTGTTGGTCTAAGCAATTCATAATTCATTTATTTTTGCTATTTGGTACAATATAATATTAAGATTAGATATTCATTTAAAAACTGAAAACTAACACTAATGTAAACCAAGAATAGTAATTTAAGTATTTCACATGACAGAGCTAATAGTCTTCTAGGAAATAACAGCAAACTACAACAAAAAGATGTTTACGGAAGGACAATGTGCAACTTTTAGCAAATACATGTTAACTGACATTAAACACCTAGTAATCTTAACTAAAAAATAGTCAAACAAAAAAATACTAGTTTAGGCATGTTTAGGTAGAATTTCTTTTTAGAAATAAGCAGTGCCTGTTGTGTCGTAATTCCTATGTAATTGTTCTGTGTATGTTCATGTGTACAATAAACTGTTAAATAAATAAATAAATAGAAATAAAAACAATACCATGGGATATTATATTCAAATAGAATTATACTGTAAATTGACAAGATAAAAGATTAAAATTCTTAATTTGCGTAAAATATGAAGATGTTTCTCTGCAATACCTAGTAGGTACTATTATATATTCTGTGGCAATACGTACTTATTCCTGTAAAATTTGTGCCCTCCTTAGCTTCGTCGGGTACGAATTGAGGTTATTCCCCGCAAGCGCAACTAATAACACAACTTTTCTCTATAAAATGTACCTATAAATATTTTTTAAAAATGGTTTCTTCAATGACAATAACTCAGGATTAAGTATTTGGACACTCGGGACTCATGAATCACGCTGCGAATTTGGACACTTCGGACTTATGAATCACGCTGCATGTCGCTGTCAAGTCAACACAACATGTTAAATAAAGTACGCACTACGCACTTAACAATAAATGAGTGTGTGCGTATTTCTGAATTTCATTGTCCAAGTTCAATGATCCTATTGATGTTTCACTAATTATTTTGGTAATAAACTAAGGTTAAAAAAAAAGTTTCGCGGAAACAAATTATTTTATAGTATGCTCCGTTGCTCTTGCTCCACATTTTTTTTTTTCGATGTACTTACTGGTAATAAAATCTTGGATATCTGTTAAAAGTCATGAATAAGGAAAGTTAAGTAAATAAGTAAGTATAATATTATATTAGTTGAATAAATTAAATTATGACAAAAAAACATGTCATTATGATCTTTCCGTACAAGTAAGCCGATACCAACGATGCGTAGCAAGTTGTTAGATAAAATTGTTCTGAGAAAAAAATTGTTCAGACTAATTCATGAGTATAGGTAATACTGCAATAACAATTAACAATTTATTTACATGCACTTTTTTTAAAATTTTTAGTAAGTTAAGTTTTCATTATAACTAGGAGAAAGTTACATAGGGCCGTTCGAAGCGGATGAAGATTTCCCTGAAAATAATTTATGGATTTTCATTAAATTAAACTGCACAAGTTTAGTATACCAAATTTCATGAAAATCCATAAATTTTATTTTCAGAGAAAACTTCAGCCTTGCGGCCTTGTGTACGAGTACCTTATTCGTTGGATGTAGGTATTTATGGTGCAAACGACGTATATCAAACTGTTTGATAAATGTCTGTAAGGAACGAACGGATAGTGCATTAGTGTGCAAGAGGTGCGTAACATCCGGTATTATTACATAGCCGTCTACTTACAGTGCTGCTGGGTAAAGCAAGTCAGTATATATTTACTAGTTCCCCCACTTCCTCCTTGCGTGCTTTCCCTCACTACTAAAATTTTAGAACGAAAATATTTAAAGCTTAGCTTGCTTCCATGCTGGACTGGGAGTGATAGAAAAACTTAGAATGTGCCAGCTGCATTTCCTCCCGGGCATGCTGTTAAGACCAGCTAAGGGATTCGAGGGTTCCAGTGTATTGCAATTTAGGCGTTAGGCCGTCACTATAGGATACACATTTCGATTTCAGTCTAAAATTGCCCTCTAAACTATTGTCAGACGTGACGGAACGACCTTTTCTTTGGTCGTTTACGCTCTGCCAACCCCATTCGGGATAAAGGCGTGATTATATGTATGTATGTATTTTTATGTAAAGCTTAGAAATAATTTTAAACCCCCTCCAATAAAGTGGAAAGAATTTCCACTCTCCCCAAATAAATGGGCTCAATTCTAGTGCCACCGGCTAAAGCTAAAATTAAATCTATGTGTCTCTTTTAAAATAATAAGATAGAAAAAGGACAGGAGACTTACACTCTATGATTTTACACTTTTTCCGCAATATTTTCTAACCCCCTACGCAATACCTAACACTTTTTGAATCGTTAGAATGTCTACAACTAAATAAATGAACATTCTCTTAATCATAACATAACGAATGCAGTAACATTCTCCTATCATTATGTTAAACGAGTATACGAATCATGATTATGGACTCAAAACTACGTGACGCCTAAATACATAAAGTTTTTCTTAATGAACTTTCTTTTAGTTTGCCACTTGGCACCGTCCTTTGGTCCCGAAATAAGTATGTCTAAAATTACTCGCGGATTTTCTAAATTGAATGACATCTAAAATCATTACAATACAAGCATTGGTACTATGAATCTATCATCTTAAATGAGATTCTATTTATTTTCAACATTCTATTTTCCCAAAATCTATTTTCAACATTCTCAATGTTACTGATGAAAGTAGATTTTCCAAAAATATCAGTTACGTTTTAACATGAATGTCATACTTTAAAGTTGAAGAAACCTGCACACATGGTTATTTTTTATTACTAAATTAATTAATAAGTAGTTGATTTAGTGTGGGATTAAAATAATCGTTGTAAGGATAAACACATGAGCAACCGTGCAATGCAATCCTAGCTTATAAGAGCATAAAAATAAGGAGGAAAATCCTCAGAAACCCTTAGAAAGAGGTTTGAGCAAATTTCCCCGGAGTATTGCCCAAGAGCCAAGTGGCACGCACCGGTTGAATGAACTCTCGTCACGTGCGGTTGGTCACGTGTTGGATAAAGAATTGCAGCGGCATAGCAGCGGTAGTGCAAGACAGCTTGTAATAGTCTTAAGACATTTCTAAGCCTTCACTTCACCGGACCCCGGAGGTTTACTAGACTGGTAGCGTAGAAGCGTTATTACCTGATTCATATCCGTGTGGATAGTCAGACTGAAGGAATGCATTTCTTCACATTCACCCTACTTTCAATAATAATACGGAATCGAAATTCCATTAGACTGGCTTCACATTTACAGCTGCAGCCTTCGACTCTTTCTTGCCGACCCCTTCAGATTGGCGTAAATTCTCAAATCCAGCGGCGAGAATTGACGCCATTACCTCCGAAGTTGACTACTAACTTCTAGGAGGTATCCTAAAATCAAGAGCAAACACATCCCAAAACCCAATAAAATATACCATGAACTTTTTCCATATTGCCAACCCTCCCACTAAGTATGTGTGCCGTTCCAAATGCCTATGTTCCAGTTGTGCGGAGATTCCGAATGCCACGTTGCGGAACACATCAGGTTCTGCACTCAACTGCATTCTGCATTCACTGGGCACTTGTTGCAGGGTGCAGCGAGAGTGGCATTGGAAATATTGCAAGTGTGATATCTATATTAGGAAAGCCAACACCGCTTGCCTTCAATGTCTTATTCAAAATTTTATATTTACTAATAAATAACAGAAAATCATCAATAATGAACTAAGAGGACGTATTAGTTTAGACCTTTGAATATCAAAAAGATATCGATAAATCATAAAATTCATAAATTAAGATTTTGATGCTTTAGACATTTTATCGTATCTTATGTAGCCGTTGTGTGTCCCACTGCTGGGCAAAGGCCTCTCCCCATTCCCTCCACGACATTATTATTTTTACTTTATTCGAAAACTTAACAAAAAACCGTGACAAAGTATATTTTCAGGAACCCACCCACTATAAAATTACACTATAAATTCAAATTTTGTATGAAAACTAAACTACACAGAAACAAGTGTAGGTACCGAGCCAACAAACGTTTCAGACACGTCAGTCAGGTGCTTGCACTTAAATAGCATTCGCCAGTCACGTGTATAGCAGGGCTGCGTCTGCACACCGGCCGGCGCGTGTCAATTAAAGAGAAAGGTAAACGGAAACTGTGTGTGACGATTTACGCTATAACATATCGTGGAGTGAAATACCTAACCTATCCAACTTGAAAGGGGTATTCAAACTGGTGAGCTTGCTCCATAGTCGACTCCGTCTCGATCATCCTGGTCTAGACTAGAATCAAGCTACTCATATAAAATAAATGAAAATACTAACATATCGGGACATATTTATATAGGTACAAAACCTATATTTCTTGACAGATTTGCGATCACAATAATCTGGTACTTATCAGAAAAAATTGTTAATAAAAAAGTTATGTTAGCGAAAAAATAACCAGATAGTTAATGGATCCAAGAAAATATTATATGTAACCTAAAACTACGAAACTTCTAAACCTCATTCTAAAACGAATAACTAGACGCGTAAAATTAGGTAGGTGCACAAGTAGGCATATAATTAGCATTACCTAAGTATAGGTAACTAACGTTGCATCAGGTGTTTGAACTGCATTTGCTGGTCACGTGTGCAGGGATGCCTCAGGCATGTCAATGGAATAAGAAAGAAAGCTGTTACCTTAGTTAGAGAGCCTAGAGAGCTAATACATTAACTTCTTGTGGAAGAGTCAAGTGCATGCGCCATGCCTAAAATTTTCTGCGGTGGTTTTAAGTTTAACCAACAGTAATCAACGTAATGTTTTGTCTAAAGATGGTGAAAAGTATACATATTAAGTAAATTTTAGGAAAATCACGCAAAATCTCTTGCGGGATTACTTATTGAAGCTGACCAACATTTGAAATTGTACAAAATTGCGGACAACTCCAAAAACCATGACTGCATTCTGCTACTTGACAGACCACTGATGGTTGCATAGAACGCTGATCCCACAGTCCAAATCCTGGATTTATCCCTCGGTTTAAGCCCGCTACAGGAAAAAAAAAGATGCTATTCTAGTCAAGTATCGCACTTGTATCACAAGGTTGCATATCTGCAACTCCTTATGCATCACCAATGCAGGGCTTACGCATCAAGCATGTCAATGTAAAAGAAAGCTGCATGTACTAGCTATTACGTGTTACGTGATGTTACGCTTGCCTACGTTCAATGTTACGTTGCATGCGTTCAACGGCAAGTCGTCTATATGTGGACGACTTAATAGATTGTGTGACCGATTGAAATGCGCATTGGAATGCTATGCCACCCACGCAGTTAAAGGAAACATGAATAAATCAATAGTAATCACTACTTAGAACCTCCTCCTTTTTGAAGTTAGTTATAAACAAAGTTTCCTGTTGTCAACTCAAAACCTAAGCTGCATTTAGCTTTAAAGACACTACTCGTACACTCCGAATTGCAAGCAGGCAATAGTGATGTTCCAGGCTAAACAACTTATTATCCAATATTTACTTTTAATCCAATATCCTTGACGAGTAGGTAGATCTGATACAAGATCCATCCTTAGCGTCTTAGCTCAGCCTTGCCATCGGGCGCACGTGAGCCGGCGCCGAGCTTTCTAAGATTGACCAATATTCCTGCGCACGCACATTTTCCGTTTTATGTGCCGCTTGGCTAACTCCACAAGAACCGGGCTAGTTGTGCCACTGTCATATAATTGATAAATATAAAATTGATGCTTAC
>JARACY010006071.1:0-19003 GCA_029255725.1 Scrobipalpa atriplicella
GTAGATACACAACAAAGTGTATACCGGTGACTTTGAATTCACTGCAGAAAACAAAATGGGGTTGTTCAGCCCGTGAAATAGGACACATCATGAAACTTTTAGAGAAAAATTTAATTAAAAAAAAAATCAATACCATCAATAATTTGGCATAGTATTCATTCATCCATAACACACAAATAACTAGACCCCGTTATCTTGCCCCTGGTAACCCCACAAAACAACACAAACACAAAGCACCAAGAAAACCTTTATCTCCCATGTGTTGTACTTGACTTGGTGGCATCTAGGTTTCCTTTGAATCCTGGAAGCTTGTGCAAAAGATTTATCCATCTTGACAAACATTTTTTGATTTGTCGAATTTTATTCAGAACTTCTATGGTGGTTTTACCACCGAAACGGAATATTCCAACCAACACACATCCTCATATTATGCTACCATTTTAACAATTAAATAACTGGTTACAGAAGTTTATGCGAGTATTTATTACCCGACTGCCAAGGAAGGGTTATGTTTTTAAGTAAATTATTCAAAACAAACCGAAACAAACAGATTAGTCAAAGTTTATGTTATATAAGTTTTCTTTTAGGCTGATGGTCTTGTTGCCAAGCCATAATAATAAATAAAAAAAAAACAAGAAGATGTCATTCTATCAAAACACACTATGGTCTCAGTCAGAATCTGTGGTTAGAATGTTACGAAGGAGGCCACAGCTTACAGTTTACAGTAATATGGTAAGGGTGACAATAAAATTGGAGAGAATGAAGAGAAAATAAATTAAGTTGTAATTTCGACATAAATTAAAATAAAAAAAGCTATATTTGCATATTAATTTAGATTATTGTTCCGAATAGACCCACAAATTTTCTGCAGGGAATGCAAAATCACGGTATAGCTTTGAATAACAGAACCTCAATCAGCGGTTGCTATATCTGCTGCGCGCTGTTTTCAGCGTTCCAGCCTTTGCTTTTTGCTATTTTATTATTATCTTCCAGCCCAAAATACTTTATTAACGAGACAGACCCTCGGTCGATGTGGGGCCGCTGGACGGGGGGGTGCAGCGTGCGGTGGATCGACATCAGCGGAATCTACACGCAGAGGACCTGCCGCAACAGACACAGGGCTGTGATGGGCAAGCATTGGGGGAGCAAGAGGATGGCGAAGCTGGAGATGGCTTTGCAGGTAAGGTCTTGGTGTTAATTTACTGGGGTCTGTAGTGCTTGATCGATGTCAACGGCAAAAAGGCTTACTGTGTGAGAGCGTCAGGAAAGCATAAATGAGCCTTTCCTGTTTTCAGCGCGAAGACAACGCCTGCATCATCAGCCCGATGGCAACGCTCGTTCCTCTGTCGCGCGGCATCTCCCTATACGCGCG
Organism: Scrobipalpa atriplicella; assembly: GCA_029255725.1. Lineage (NCBI taxonomy): Eukaryota > Metazoa > Arthropoda > Insecta > Lepidoptera > Gelechiidae > Scrobipalpa > Scrobipalpa atriplicella. The sequence goes on from JARACY010006071.1 coordinate 1,373, forward strand.
GTTCCATGCCTGCGTCTGCACCGGGAGCTGGTGCAACGGGGCTACCTCCAGCCGGCAGTGTATGTCGTATGCCAGTGTTGTGTTAGCTGTAGTGGTGATCGTGGTGAGGACTGTGGTGATTGAGTTGAGGGTTAGGGTGGAGGCGAAACGGAAGTGTATGTTGTATACGATGTTTTGAAAAAAAAAAAACTCTTTGGTGGTTGCCGAAATATTTTGTAAATGTTTTTTTTTCATTTTATATTGAAGATGTTTGTTAACAGATGCTTGTAAAATAACATAACATAATGTAATTGTAAAAAGTGCACAATCAAATAAAAATAAAAGTCATAAGCAAGCAAATTATACAATTCATTTTCATTGGTTTAGTTTTCTTAGCGCATAAATTCCTATCTAACTTTAAAGGTTTATTTGATCTTTCCGAAGCATAGCATAGAAATATCAAGAGCACAACTTAAATTCCATAAAATTGCACTCAACTCAATTTAAAATTCAAATAATAGCATTCTACAAACTACAACATTGCAAATAAAATCATTTTCCTTTGTCAGAAACCATCCCCAGAATCCTCTGTTGTTTTAGTGGGACATTTAAAACTGCGCTAATGGTTAAAATAACAAATTGTATTTGTCCCCAGGGAGGGACCCAGGGAGGGACCCAGGGAGGGAATATCTACGAGAGTATATGAGTAGATGAGGGATGGAGGGAAACAGAGTTGAGTTGATGATACTATGTTATATTGGATAATGGATAGCGGTTTCGATTTTGACTAATACATTTTCTAAACACGTTACTTACTAATGCAAATAAAAGAGCGTAAACAACCTAAACAAATGTCGTTCCGCCACGTCTGACAAGTTTTGAGGGTTATTCCAGATTGATCTGTATTTGCTTATAGTGACAGGTTGTCAGCCCATCGCCTAAACTACAATACTGAAACCCTTGAATCTCTTAGCTGATTTTTACAGCATGGCCGCGGAGATGCAGCTGGCACTTTCTATGTTTTTCTATCGATCCCAGTCCAGCATGCACTTACATGCAGACAGAATATAAATGTAGACAGGGGGAATGAATATAAATTAAACCGGCCAAGTGCGAGTCGGACTCGCGCACGAAGGGTTCCGTACCATCATTTGTAAAAATGGCAACAAAATTATATCTGTTGTCCGACTCACACTTGCCCAGTTTTTAGTATTTATTGTTATAGCGGCAACAAAAATACATCATCTGTGAAAATTGCAACTATCTAACTATCACGGTTCATGAGATGCAGCCTCGGATACATTATCTACAAAAACGAGCAAAAGAATCACTTTTTTTGTATGGGAGCCCCCCTTAATATTTATTGTATGCTGGTTTTTAGTATTTGTTGTTATAGCGGCAACAGAAATACATTATCTGCAAAAATTGCAACTATCTAGCTGTCACATTTCAATCTCGAGATTTTCATTCATGAGATAAGTATACAGCCTGGTGACAGATAGACAGACAGACAGACAGCCCTTTGGGTACGGAACCCTAAAAAGTACATCACAAACCATAACGTTATTTCATCATGACGAACTAACAAATTTAATGTAACTTTCGTTTCCATTGTTTGACAAAACGCGCTGGTGAATTATCAAGGGTTCTTTGTGGTGTTTTGTATGGAAATGAATCATTTCGCCCATTTGCTAGGGAATAGCTTCATTATTTAAAAAAAAGAAACCGTACATTCACTATTTTCGATCCTCAAGTCCGCAGCGTCCAGCAATTTCTCCAAACGACAGTAATGACCATTACTGCACGAGGTCTTTAAAGTACGCACTAGTATGGATTAGGTGTTTTTAAGTTCTCAATATTATTAAGGCCAAATGCACAAATTAAAATAATAATTTTTTTTTTTTTTTTTTTTTTATATATTTTATGGCTTGGATATAAATGAATGAATGAATGGAATGTTCGCCTATCAAAGGCGCCATTCTAATTTTAAATTTTACAATATTATGGAAGAATTGCAAGTCCCGACCATACATTGCTTTATTTTCGGCCTTTGAAGTAATGTACTATTAAAACATTAATTCATAATAGCCCAATTTATTGTATAAATATTTTCGAATCACACATGTTTTTTTAATTTGAAGTGGGTTTAAATAAAAAAAAAGTATCTCTTTTCTAAGCAAAAATGCTAATAGATGAGGAATTTGTTTTTATGACAGACAAAGATATTGTTTAAATACAAGTAACAGGTGTCCGGTGGCAGATTTAGGATTTTAAATTCAAATTACAAAAAAACTACAAAAGATACTTATAAAACATTTAGACGAAATCTTTATTTAAATGTAAAACCCGAATTCCTCTTCTTTTCAATAAGTAAAGAAATTATTTTATATTCTTTTTTTTTATTCGGAATGGGTTTGCCCTTGACTCTAGACACCTAAGTCGAGGATGACCGTGACAGAGTCGAGGATGGAGCGAGCAAACCCAGAGGATGCCTGTTAAGGCACTAGCATTCTCACGCACAAACGGAATACAGCAAGCTGTTTGGCGCCGGACTCCGGTGAGAGGGTGGTATCACTATAGCAATATACTTACAGTTCTATCCGGATTAACCTTTAAAACTTGTCAGACGTGGCTAAACCACCTTTGTATGGGTCATTTACACTCTGCCTACCCCGTTAGGGATGGAGGTGTGATTATGTGTGTAATGAAGGCGCGGGACATAATAAACTTGGATCTAAGAACTATGAGAAACATCTTCGAGCCGCGGACCAGGATTTGCCCATTTTTGATTTGCAGAATCACGAAAACCTGCACCCGGCATGTTTTTTAAGAAACAATTTGTTGAAATGCGACAAAACTCTCCCTCCGTCTCACATTCACATGGCCGGAAATGACGTCGTCACCGGAAGCTGCGCGCCGGAAGTGCAGCTATTTGTAAGGAAAAAAACAGCAACGAAGTCAGTTGCGTTGGTTGCATAGTTTGCACAATTTCTATTTATTTATTTAACAGTTTATTGAAGGTACACACAAACATACCTACACACACAGCTGCTTATTAAAAAAAATTACAGCAAACCTAATACCCGTTTCTATTCATTCATTATTATTCTCTGTTTCTATCAGTTTTTGTTGAGTCCAGCAGTGCAGCAGCTATGTTGCACAAACATTCTTATACGGGCACTAAAAACAAGTCCAGCGCAGATCTTCACCGAAAATCGGTAATATTTTCTCTAAAACTTGTTCTATCAGCGTTATTTCTTCCGTCCACCCGTCTTTATGCCGGTAGATGTAGAGACGGTACAGGACGTGACGTCATCGCGTCGGTCGCCGGAAGTACCGGAAGTGACGTGTCTGTCTCGTGTCTACCCTTGGGAGGCTAGACTATGTTTGCTGTAACACATACTTATTTGCAGATGAACTTAAGAGCAATAGACTTTTTTTCACTCCTAAACGGCTGAACGGATTTTGATTAAATTTGGCAGGACAAAAAAAGGCAAACGGATAGGCAATTTATTATCACAAAAATCGTGAGCGTTGATAGTCTCCAAAATAAAAACCATGTTGGACTGGCAGCGATAGAATAACGTAGAATGTGCCAGATACATCCCTTACCGGGCACGCTTTACGAGTTAATATTTATCAGACGTAGCGAAAACGGTTTTACTAGTCATCTTACTCTGCTTAGCCCGTAAGGGACAAAGTCGTGACTTTATATATGATGGCACCACACATTTTTCACAAATAACAGTTAACAATCAATGAGCGCAAATCTCTTGATTCTTTGAAGACACCGTGACGCCGGCTCATCGAGGCAAAGGATCGTAAAAATAAAAAAAATCACCGTATCCGCGTGTGTTGTATGTAAATGGACCTCGGGGTGGTGGCCAATGATCCGTGAATACTCTGGGGTACGTCAGACCCCAGGGGTGTAGGGCACCCCAAATCGCTGGGGTGGAGATGTTTTTAAATTTTGATAAATTGTCTCAAGATCGTCTAGGGTCATGTTATAATTAAGATGTTTGTGTGGAACCCTCTTGTTTATAATGACAATGAGTGTTGAACAATAAAATGATAATTGCTTATGGAATTGCAAAAAGTTTAAATGGTTAACAAAATGTAATGATGTTTTCAGCCAATAAGAGAGCATTTTTACTTTCACAATCTACACAATTCAACCCATGGACTACATCAATGGGATGCGAATGATTGTACATTTGAACCTGCCAACCTTGGAATAAGTATCGTTCCACTCCCACCGCTCTGCCAAATCAACTGGACTGCCGTGATTATACCCAAAGAATATACTTAGTAATAGACATTGATTTAGTATCTATTCACTAGATCCAAGATGCCGAACAAAAAATATACCCCCGGATAATAAAAAAAAAAAAACATATTGTGACATTTGACAGTCGTGGAGGCCAACTTTTTAATCTGTGCTTGTCATATAAAAAATGGCGGGACCGCGGGAACAATAAAATAATACTTCAAAAGATAAATTTAGTTGGTAATTAGTGGCTATTCTGTCAAATTATCGATGTTATGCCTCATTAATACCTATAATTTTTCTGTATTATTTATAGTTTTTGCAATTTTCTGTACTGTACAAATATTTTTCACTATTTTGACGCGCAGTCGCATTGAGGGTTGGTGAGTTCAGTGACTGATCAGCTTCAACTCATGCGGGAATGATGCGACCTCCTCTACTGTGAAACATATAGCTCAATGGTAATAGAACAGAAAGTATGAACATAATATTTAATTCCATGATGATTTAAGAAAAGGTCACTAACTGTGAGTCAGGGTCGTTGCTTCGAGGACCTTCTACCACCGCACAGACATTTGAAAAATAAGGATTCCGTGCTGCGGAGGGTACGTTAAGCCGTCGGTCCCGGTCGCTGTCTTTAATAGTGGTCGTTACACAAACCATGTCAGAGGCCTATTAGCTGCGCTATTAGGCGGTTTAAAAACTCTGACACCGGGGTTCATGGAGTCGATCGACTCGAAGCCCACACGAGATCTAACCGTACTAAAACTTTACAGCATCCTAAAACCGAATCACCAAAATGGATTCGGTACCGTTCTATCAGTTTATTTCACTCCGCACAATCGAGGCGAGGGTCGAGGGCCATAATTAGGATTTATCTCGGTTCAAATCGAGTTAGTTGTGCTTTTAGTTCAAATCGGTTCTAATCCGATTGTGTTTTCACTCAAATAAACACTCCATGGGGCTTTTAGTCTGCCCACGTGGTCTAGTGGTCTGAGCCATGGGCTCTCGATCCGGAGGTAGTGGGTTTGATACCGGGGGACAATAACTTTGAGGTGTTGTTTCTAGTTTCGATATTACTGGCGGATGCGGACTTCCAACCTAAACCACACCCATTATGAATAGGGTTGGATACATAAGTGGGTACAAAGGGTAAACCCCATATTGCTTTAAGTATAGAAAACACAGAAATTTATTCTGAATTCTCTCGAGCATCTGGTTGTACTTTAGTTTGTGCGGATTCCACACCATAGCAGCGTATTCCAGTCTACTTCTAACTAATGCATTGTAGAGTGCTCTCACGGCAGTAATATTTTGAGATCGCTTGTTTGGCGGATAATGAATCCCAGGTTTCGGAACGCCTTTTTACAAACGTTAACGATGTGATCGTTAGACCTTAAGTCGCTCTTGACTTTAACACCGAGATCTCTTGCAGATTCAACCCTTGTCATCTGCTCATTACCTATGCGATAAGGACAGTGCAGCGGAAGCTGTGCACGGGTACAAGACATTACATTACACTTGTCGCTGTTGAAATGAAGTAGATTTTTATAACTCCACTCCACCACACTGTCTATATCCGCTTGTATAACTCTACTCCACCACACTGTCTATATCCGCTTGTATAACTCCACTCCACCACACTGTCTATATCCGCTTGTATAACTCCACTCCACCACACTGTCTATATCCGCTTGTATAACTCCACTCCACCACACTGTCTATATCCGCTTGTATAACTCCACTCCACCACACTGTCTATATCCGCTTGTATAACTCCACTCCACCACACTGTCTATATCCGCTTGCAAACGATCACAATCTTCTTCATCATCAACTTTCAGAAATAATTTTAGATCGTCTGCCAATAATAGTGTTTTTGCATGTTTGACTACCTGGGGAAGGCCGAAGGTCATTTATCATGATGTTAAAGCTAAGAGGACCCAAGTTGCTACCTTGGCTAACCCCGGAGTATGTATGGTATGGCTCAGATACAGATGGATTTCATCGAAGGAATAGGCAGCAGCGTTCCCTTTGCATAGAAAACTTCTACTGCGCTCACCAACCCGCCTACCAAGCGTGGTATGGCCAATGTTGGGGAGGCCCATGTCCAGCAGTGGACTGTTGTGGCTGATTATGATGAAGAATAATTTCAATCTTATGGCGACATCTACCGGAACTAATCTTTGCGGTGTATGAAATGAAACTAAATAATATTTTACAACTGTCTTGACTTCTAGACAAACAAAACATGAGTTTTTAAGTTAGATTAGAATGAAGCTCAAAGCATCTGCTTAAAGTTTTCGGACTGATTGCAGATATCAGAAAAAAAAAGATCTTTAGCAAATACAAATAGACACATTTGGTTTAGTCTAGGTAGTATTTTCTGGGCGAAGTGCGTATAGCTATAGACTTATATTATCGACTTGTATAGGTAGGTTATAAACACATTTCAATAACGAAAAAGAAACAGAATCATCGTTGTGGTACAAACATTCTAAAAACTGTATTTTTGGCTTGTATAGCACTTCAAAGTCAAAGTAGCGGCAGCGACTTTCTCTAATCAGTGGTCAAAGTCAAAGTCAAATAATTTATTTCCAAATAGATTCTTACGAACACTTTTAGAAACACCTAAATTATTTTTTTCTTATTTACATGTACAGACATCGACCTGTTATAATTTTATTATACGATAAAAATAAAAACAAGTGTTATTCATAGTGAATACTTGTATTTGTAACGTCGAGGCATTAGCCTTCTCAACAACAACAAGTAAGCCGTTACAAATATTCACTACAGACCAGAAGACGTTCTTTTCGCCCAAATTGTTCTTCTTATCGAGTGGGTTTTAAAGTCCATAAACATACGCTTCCCTTACGGCGCCGACAGTGCTTCAACGGTCTAATACGTTTGCATTGCCTTTGAATTTCGAGGGTTACCTATTTACGATAGGTTTAGTTAGCCTAAATCAGAGATTATTCGTAGGTGTGTCCTGCGGAGACCAATGAGAGAGTAGCGAGCTACAGGTGGGCGCGACGGCAGCCATTTTGAATTTAACACCCAGGCGCCAACGCCCCGGCGGCCCCGGACCTCAGGGTATCGATCCGATGAACTCCAAGGCTCTTATGTACATTTTGTCAAGTCTGTACCTACTTATGTACGGGGTAGGCAGAGCACCAATGACCTCAAATATAACATAAATAGAGCGTTTTTGCCACGTCGTGAGACAATGTTTAAATTGAATGGGACTACTCCTGTTGATTGTTCAGAATACAAAACCGAATATTTTTTACCAAATATAAAAACTAATAGAACTATTTTTACCAGTATTTTTTTTTACCATTTCTCCGCCTATCATAATAACTTGTGTAATCAATCATTCATAGATTGGTGGATCCTGTGGCCAAATCTGACAGAGGAATGACTCTTCAGGAATGACTGCGTATCACCGTAGACAGGTTGTCGTGTCGACCTAAAACGAACCCTCGTATCCCTGACTGAGTTCTTCAATATACCTGAGAAGAGAGACAACTGGTACCCACTTTAATGTAATGATTGTAAAAAAAAGAGAACCAAATAAATAATAATAAGAAAAAAACAACTGTGGAAAATCTCACAAAGTGATAAACAGACAAATAATATCAACTTTGTGTTGGTTGTAGTGGTTAGTTGGTAGTGCAATGGACGTTTGGTAGGGCAGCAGGTTCGAATCCTGCCCGAGATCGTGGCCCGAGGCGAATTTATTGTTTTCTTTCTTTCATATTTATATGAAATAAAATAACTTTTGTGTGTGCTAAAATATCCCCAAAATTAACTAATAAATTATCAGTAGATACTGCAGATCAACGGTTGCGTCACACTTTTCTGGCTAAGTGCCACACAGGGCAATGTGGGTAAGGGTGTTTGCCTACTTATACTTTGTCGCGTGTATTATGTACCGATATGCAGGCGCTAGGCGGGCCGCACTAATGTCGGCCACGGGCCGCAATTTGACGACCATGGCTGTAGATACTCAAGTTACAGACAGACGGACAGCTACTCTTATACTCGTAATTAGATAGATATGGTCAATGCTATAGAAACGGACTCAGGAAGACCCTTCTAGTTGTTATACGATCTTGAGGCAATTATTTCACAATTGGGTGATAAGCCCGATAGTGTAGTGCAGGGATGGCGAACCTTTATGGACTGGCGTGCCATATTTTCTAAAAAAATATTAAATTAGACCTTAAACGTGCCATCAAATTAATTTTGGCGAAGTATATTTTGGAAAAATACAAAAAATACAATCAACTCAAAACTCTGCATTAAAATACATATTTGGGTCTATAAGTAGGTGATGCAAGTTTCATCATGATGATGAGGAAAGTGAGTTCCACTTTACGTCTTTCACGAAAAAATACGACTAAACAAACACGCAACCAAACGTAAAGATACGTAACGCGAGCGAAGCGAGCTAAACTATTCACGAAAAAGTCCTAATATGTAAGAAGGTAGGAAAGTAGGAAGTAGGTATAAATACGTTACACGAGCAAATTGTGCCATAATTTGGTGGCGCCCCCCACCCCCTCCTCACCACTTTATCACCGTACGATTTACTGACTCGTAAATAACGGACTATTTTTAGTTATTTAAAATAAATATTACAAAAAATTTCATTGATTAGTTTTTAATCTATAGTGGTAATAAAATTAACTCGGAAATGTAGAATTTTCGTATACTTTCCATAAAATTCTTAGAAAAAGTGTTAGAAATGTTATAGTATGCTATATATTCGTAATCTACTCAATGAGCCCTTTCAAATGATACCCCACGCGGCATGTTTTGGTGAAATTTATTTTTTACTTTGTATGCCATCTTTGATTGCGCCCCCCCACCCCACCCCCCGCTAACCACTTTATCACCGTACGATTTACTGATTCATAATCAGGGAGACATAAGGAATCCAACGGTAGCGCTTGTAGGTATACCAAGAGATTATGTTTAAAATTCGATTTCTAGAGCACTTTTGGTGAGAAAAGAAATGCACTCCTCTATTACTAGAGGTAGAGGTAGAGATAATCTGCTAGTGACATAATAGTACATTGTCTATCGAGGGGAGAACATGACCGATTCCTACGAGGGTGTAGTTATATACGAAAAACATAAAGTTAAAATCTCAAAAAAATTTGTGTTTGTATAGTATTTCCCCATTCGAAAAAAAAAACGGATAATGGCAAATCTCCTGTAGTTTATAAAATTTTAGAAAGTGACAGGGCCAAACTAAAATAAATTAAGTTGTATCTGCAACAGAATCGGTAGAGGCAGAGTCAGTCTCTCTCTACTAAACTAAAGTTTTAAAGGAAACTGTAACAGAAAAAAGAAAATTTATGATAATGTAAGTACTTCTGTTACGCAACCAAGGGCGTTGCAAACATACGAATGGACCCACGAAATCCCGGAAAAGTTAGGCTGCTTATAACATAAATTAGCCAACATAATAGGCCCTGCGGAAGTGGCAGAATAGTGAAATGCGTCGGCCTCGCGAAAAAGTAAAAACGAGAAGATGGCGCCCGACAGTCTGGCGCCAAAAGTTTCCCGCTAAGCGACGCGAAATAGTCTCAAGCTACATTTAGCTAAACAATCGATTTCTGTCTTTAACTCCTATGTTTAAGGTTTAAATTCACTTGAATTACAAATGCATTTTCAGTATTGACTTTTCTATCTGCGCAGTGCTACAAGTTCAGCCGTCAAGAAATTTTCTACTATGTTCTACTAAAATAAGATTCAATTTCCTTCGTCTGAGTCAAATATGATTTTAGTTTTGATATTTTCGTTGGCGTAGCGTTGTCTGGGTGGCACCGAAAAGTGATAAAAGCGATCAAAGGAAAAACACTTTTATTTTTAAAGCAGGAAGTTCTTATCTTGTAGATTGGGAAATAGGCTGCTGCACGACCGGGGAGTGAAAAGTTACATGACTGTTATCTATCTAAATCTAAAGTGTTGCTTGTATTTGTATTTTAGTAGGTATAGTTAGGTATTCTGAGCACAAGGAATGGTGATTCACAACTCCCCTATAGATAGCGCCATCAATAAGACCAAATAAGAATGAAAAATAATAGAACAAATTTAAATTATCTTATTATTTTTTATAGGTTCACTTTGGGATGGCACAGACATGGCCCATACTCTAGTGGTCTTGAGGTTCACTTTGGGATGGCACAGACATGGCCCATACTCTAGTGTTCTTGAGGTTCACTTTGGGATGGCACAGACATGGCCCATACTCTAGTGGTCTTGAGGTTCACTTTGGGATGGCACAGACATGGCCCATACTCTAGTGTTCTTGAGGTTCACTTTGGGATGGCACAGACATGGTCCATACTCTAGTGTTCTTGAGGTTCACTTTGGGATGGCACAGACATGGCCCATACTCTAGTGTTCTTGAGGTTCACTTTGGGATGGCACAGACATGGCCCATACTCTAGTGTTCTTGAGGTTCACTTTGGGATGGCACAGACATGGCCCATACTCTAGTGTTCTTGAGGTTCACTTTGGGATGGCACAGACATGGCCCATACTCTAGTGTTCTTGAGGTTCACTTTGGGATGGCACAGACATGGCCCATACTCTAGTGTTCTTGAGGTTCACTTTGGGATGGCACAGACATGGCCCATACTCTAGTGTTCTTGAGGTTCACTTTGGGATGGCACAGACATGGCCCATACTCTAGTGTTCTTGAGGTTCACTTTGGGATGGCATAGACATGGCTCATACTCTAGTGTTCTTGCCTATATTCTTTGGAGTCTGGTTTGTTTTGGCTACGGTTTTTGGTAAAAGAATCTTCGTAGGTAGGTAGGCATTCTTTTCGAAATACTCCTTAACTCTTCTTTAGAAAAATCCATACCTCATATCTAAGCCTCAGATTTAACCCTTAAACCCTACCCTGGGTCCACAAAACCCCAGTGACTTAATTGATTGCAATTTTTGTTTCAACTATGAAACGAACATGCTTGCGGTTCTAGCTATGTTCAAATGACACCGGCGGCCATCTTGTTGTCAGTCGCGCGTGGGCGAATCTGTTGGGAATACGTAATTATAGCTGTTTTCGGGTTTGTCAGACCCCAGGGTAGTAAAACTGTGATATATAATATCCAAAGCTTTTTGTTTATTTCTTTGTGTAGAATTACTGTTTGAACATAAGGTATTTTCATAGGTAAGTTAAATTCAACGTCTTTATTTCTTATGTGTTTGAGGTTATGTTTTATTGGTTTGAATATTGCATTGAGCATGAGTATTCTCTTATTGCAGTTGATATTGCATAAAACTTGCATTGCTTATTTACTGTTTTAGGCTTGCGAAGCCTTTTTTTGAGAATGGATGAGCAAATATCTCGCTGGTTGCATGAAGAAGATTCCGATGACGAAAATATACCTACCATCCGTGATTATGGTAGCGATGGCGAGGAAGACGGAATCATCGAAGACTATCGGGCAGAATCACCAGAGGCTGACACGGTATCTTCGCACGTGAGAGCTGCATCTCCTTCAGAGGCTGACTTTGACATGGCATCTCCTCCGGAAACTAGAGCTGTAACTCCTATAGAGGCTAACGTTGATGACAGTGATGAATTTGACTCAGAAGATGAAGTTCCTCTGGCAAATTACTGTTCAGGAAATTTCGTTCGTGTCTTGAGTGTTCCAAACCGTTTGTTAGGTCGGAACGGTTATAAATGGAGTGGGACAAAACCTACAAGGACAAGAGTGCCTCAAAGAAATATTTTGAATCGTCCTGCGGGACCTCTAGGCGCAGCTCGTCGAGTAAATACGGAAGAAGAAGCATGGGACCTTTTTTTTCCAGAAAATAAATTAGAAGAAATAGTTCACAACACCAACGTAGAAATTGCTCGACAGAGAGAAAAATATAAGCGGGATAGGCCAGCCGACAATATTGAAGAAGACTATGATGACCCGCCGAATTCCACTGTTCGGCCTTCTTTTGCTAAAGACACTAACGTGATGGAAATCAAAGCTTTGTTTGGGCTTTATTACCTTTGTGGAGTTTTGAACATGAATCATGTGACCACCAAAGAACTCTTCGATAAAAACTCGGGCATAGGCTACTTTCGTGCTACAATGTCGGGAGCCCGATTTGAATTCCTGACTAATTGTTTGAGGTTCGATAATCGTATCACCAGAGAAGTGCGTCGTGAGAATGATAGACTGGCACCAATAAGGCAAGTTTTTGATGACATAGTCAAGGTTTCAAATGAATTATACAGTCCGTCTGATTGCTGTACATTAGACGAAATGTTATTGGGGTTCCGAGGAAGATGTGTCTTCAAAATGTACATTCCCAGTAAGCCTGACAAGTATGGAATAAAGATTGTAATGTTATGTGACTCTAAAACTGCTTACATGCTCAATGCTTTTGTCTATTTGGGAAAGGACTCCACTCCAAGAAATGTTCCATGTGCAGAGTTTCTCACCATGACATTGACTGAACCAATCCATGGATCTAACCGCAACCTGACATGTGACAATTGGTTCACTTCTATACCAGTGGCAAACCAATTATTGCAAAAACAAGTTACTATCGTGGGAACGCTACGAAAAAATAAGAAAGAAATACCACCTCTTTTTCTTGAGCTGCAAAACCGCGAAAAGAATACTGCACAATTCGCCTTTTCCAAAGAACTCACTCTCTTATCTTACTGCCCACCAAAGTCTAAACAAAAAAAAGTTGTTATGCTATTATCAACCATGCATTCAACAGCAGATAAAGATGCTGTAAACAGGATACCCGAAATGGTGGAGTACTACAATAAAAGTAAATGTGGTGTTGATTTGATGGACCAACTGTGTCATAGATACAGTGTTTCCAGGAAGACCCAGAGGTGGCCAATGGCAATTTTTTATGGCCTTCTCAATATAGTAGGTGTAAATTCTTATGTCCTACTCAAGATGGCTACAAACAGAGCTCAAAAAAGGCGAAATTTCTTGAAGAATCTTGCCATGGCGCTTATCAAGCCGCAAATGGAGGAACGTTTTACCTGTAAAACTTTGTCTACCAAACTCCGTGTACTGCTGAGCGATATCTTGCAGAAAGAAGTGCCAACGTTGCAAGAAGTTCCTGTTCTTGCTACCAAAAAAAGGTGTGCTGTATGTCCTAGAGGCAAAGATCGGAAAACTAAGGTCATATGTTGCATGTGTCAAATTCCACTGTGCGGCGAACATTCTCAGGCCATTTGCCAAACATGTGTTTCTAAGATTGTTTGAACCTGTTTCTGTATTTTAATTAAGTTCTAGAAGAAGAATAAATAACGTTATTTCAATAAAATGCATTTGTTTTTTTTTTATATCATTAAAAGTAAATGGGGTCCCAGGGACCCATGGGTAGGAATAACGTTTGTTTTTGGATGGGTAGGAATTGAGGGTTAAAAGATTAGGCTGTATGGCTTAGTACCATTGCCTATCCGTTAAGGATGAATTTAAAAACAACAACAACAACCGCCTCCTTTTGGAAGTCGGTTAAAAAAGAATAAAACACGACGTATGTCAATACAAATACATATTTCTTTTTTTATTTTGACTATGACGTAGCTAGCTACGGCTTATTTTTTTCGAATTTTTAATTTAGATATATTTTAGGGTATTTATTCCAGGGTTTGAAATTATGTTGTGAGTCAAGACCCATATTGGCAGCCTTCGTCCACACAACGAGGTAAACCTATGTTTTCGAGTGGGTGGCAATCGACCCGACAAACCCTTCTCATAAGCCGCCTAACAGCACAGCTAATATGCCTATGACATGGCTTTTGTGTAACGACCACTATACTATGTATAGCACTTACAAAAACCTCACCCGGGTTAGGCCATACTTACATAGACTCTACATTATTCCCGATAGAAGATGAATTTTGCGCATTTGTAAAGAACCGCCCGTAACGGACGGACACATTTCCCTAAAATTATTTTCTAAAATATCTTCATAAACATAAATCACACATAAATTGTGATTATAACAAAAAAAAATAGTTTTTGGATTTTTTCCTTCGATTGTGCTAGGAGACATTACTTCTTGCCAAATTTCAAGATCCTAGGTCACCGGGAAGTACCCCATAGGTTTTTCCTTCCTCAAGATTCAAAATTTAGAGTGTTGTTGCGATTTGTGAATGCTAATTAAGCCAAATGTTAAATGAATTGTAAATTTTAATGATTTAATTACCTATAGGAAATTTTGCTTTTGTGTTATTGAATTTTATAATTTAATTGATATTGTAATGCTTATTTTAATCAATCTAATTGTTCAACTGTTATAATTTAATTTAATTTATCGTCTTATTAACGTAGTTCTAAGTGTTACTAACTAAAATGGACTGTATATTGTCTGATATTTAAATAAATAATAATAATCCCGCAGGGCAGCTTTGGCAAGCTGTTGGTGAGTAGCGCCACCACGGACCCGAGATACTTCTGGGTGAACCCTGAGTGGGGGAGCCCGCCTCTGTCTTGTCTTCACCGGCTGGGCAGAGTGGAGTCGCAAGAGTTTTAACTCGAAGAGGCTTAAAGCCGCGACTAATGCTGACTGGAAACAGGAACTTGAAAGTGCAGCACACCTCTCTACACCCTTAGCTACCCGCAGGGCAGATCGTGGCGAACTGTTGGTGACCCTATTGATCCTGGAGCCCGTATGGACCCTACCTCTGGCTTGCCTTAGCCGGCCGTCCAGAGTGGAACCGCAAGAGCTATATGCTTGAAGGGTGGAAGTGTAAAATGTCATAACGCCGGGGGCACTTGACCACAACTGGGATCTTGCGCCCCGCAGTCTCACCTCTCTAAACCCTTAGCTATCGGCACCAATGTTGCTCCCTAGCCATTCGGCGCTTATTGAGGGGGCCCATTTAGACGGTAGCAAGTCACCGTCTGCCGAGATTGAGAAATTTGATTTGGCAGGCGTCCCGTTGTCTCAATCAATATTCCAGCAACCGGTCCAGCTAAATCCCTCCCCATAGACCTGGTTTTCCTACCATTATTTGCAATAGGCCTTGCATCAGGCGGGTGCTGGCTCTGGTTGTATTTCTATAGTGCAGGCAGAGCGAGTATCCGCGTGATGTACACATCACAATACATTATTTGGTATAAAAAGGCCTCTGCGCTGTTGGCTTCGGCCCCACGTATGCCTCAAAGGACCGGGTCCCTGTGGGCCCGTGATACTGAAAAGTATACCAACAAATGATAATAATAAAAAACCTACAGGGTACTTCCCGTGGACCTACAATCATGAAATTTTAAAGGAAGCAGTGTCTAATAGCACAATCAAAGAAAGCAATCTAAAAACTGTAAATTTGTTCAAATATAGAATAGAATAGAATAGGATAGAAAAACGTTTATTCACGAAACATCACAAAGCTCAACATACAATAAAATTATATTACTTAAACAGAGTGAAAACAATCAGTATTTTCAATTGAATGAATATCACCAAAATAAAGGATTACAAACTTATTTTCGTAGTCGTCTGCCTATATGGGGACAACAGCAAACTTAACTTCGGTGAGCGAGTCCGACTCACACTTGACTGGTTTTTTTCTATTTAAAATTACAGTAGGTACCTACTTACGATCTACTTACTATAAAATATCATTCCAAAGAACAAGGTATGAAACACTACAATACCACCCACACTTGATAACTCACCAACGCGAACACAGTACAAAATGATCTCAAAGAAGCACCCATTTTGCGAAACAATAAAAACATCGCTACAAAATGTAGCAATTAGTTTTATAGTCATTAAACTACTTCGTCAGAATGAATCGTTTTTATTTTTCTTAGCCGTTATGAATTCAGTGGGGATTAATGAAGAAATTATAAATGTTCTTAGATGTGATGTGGGGAGAAAGAAACATTAAGGAAAATAGAGAAACTTTCGGAAACAAAAGAGACAGATTGTAGAACTAAAATGTATATTTTTTAAGAAATTGTTCGAACTTTATTTAAAATTTAAATAAAACATCAAAAAACCCAACTGCGTAGGTAATAATTACTTGCTTAATTTATAAAATTTACCTTTAAAAAGATAAAAACAAGGAGACCTATTTCTGTCTCAAAACTAACACCTCGTTTGTACACCCTAAGCCGAGTTCCATATTAATTGACTAGTATTTATGTCCTCTTGCTAATACGCTATTTGACTACTAGTCAAATCAGATACTTTTTATGGAATGTCAAAAACGATTTTTTGTATTTAAATACAGGCTTATGACGTCACTGGCTTGTAAATATTGACTACTCAAATCAATAACTTCTATTTTTAACTTGATTATTAAATCGAAATATGCATTTGTTCATTAAATGATAAATGAGAATGGGTTATTGCTCGCGAATAGGTATTTGGACGCTTAAGGCCCCCTTCTTCCAGTGCTCCCTGTCTCTGTCTTTTTCTTTACGTATAAGGAGTACAGAAAATAACCACACCTTAGCTCGCTTTTACGTTTTTATTTTATATAGAAAAAAATAAGTGCCACAAAATATAAATCTATCCGTTAATATTCCTGTTAAACCTGATTATGAACTGTTAAATTTTCATAAAAATAGCACTCACAAAAACTCTCAAAATCGATGTTACTTCTGTTTTTTTTTTATCGAGTCAAATGTTAAATACCTATTGTGTTTTTATCAATAAAAGTTATATATCTGTAGTATATATTTTTTAGGATATTAAAATAATTATTTCTATGAAAACAACACGATTTACAAACATATATTTCGGAAAGGGGTCCCATCTTCCAGAGTGTTTTAGTAAAGTCAAGATCTTGGCGGAAGTTTAGATCGAACGCTTATAACTACTCTAGTGAAGTATTACAGGAAGCTGACCAAGAAGCTGACGAATGTTTGAAGCAAACGTCGAGGCATTACGACGAATCCCCGCGAACGATTGGATGCTGAATACATCTTCCAGAATTTTCTAGAAAAGTCCGGAAGGTAGGCGAATGTACAAAGAAACTCCTCAAACTATTCGAGTCAGGAGGTCAATGAATGTTTACCATAAATAATCGCTTTTGGACTTTGGACAGGATATTAGTCGCAGAATGTTCTAGAAGATGCTCGTGCTAGCGTTGCTGTTGTGCGCCGTCAGGGCAGAATACTATTACTACAGAGATGAACCGCCTGATGACCATTACAACTATTACAGGTTTTCAGGTATGGTGGAAAAAAGTACCTTATCTCCCCAGCGATGCCGTATTAGTTTGATAAAAAACTAGCTTTGGCTATTTTCGTAGTGAATAAAAACTCGAAACAAAAAAATAAAATAAAAAAAACATTCTTAAACAAAGCTTTGATATTTATATGCACCTAAGAAGCAATTTGGTTATTGCCTTGCTATATATTTATTGTCTAACA
>JARACY010006072.1:0-18994 GCA_029255725.1 Scrobipalpa atriplicella
TACATCTGTTTAGGTAGGTATCTAATATTTCTGTACAATATCATTGTACTGGGAGTTAGTAGGTAACACTGTTACGTCACTACTACTCTATAAATTGACACAACTTATAATAGGTACACATATACATAGTTAGTTCAATCAACTTTGTAAACTTCGAAACAGTATATTCTGCAAAATACTCTGTATCGGTAGAAATTGTTTCACAACTACTTTGCGTTTTTCGCTGAAATGCATCTTGTGTTGCTAAATAAAATTGATGTCCAATTTTTATCAATTATTGCGAAAGTGTGCAAAACTGCTTACACGTAACCCACATAATTTGGCTACTTACACGTGTAAAACAATTTTCAGATTTTACAAATCGCTACTTATACTTTTAAGCAAATGTTCTTTATTTTTCTACATAGATTTCAGGAAGTAAAATTTTGCGTATTCAGTATGAAGTGATACTTCACGCAACAACAAAAAAAAAGTCAAATCTTACATTAGTCAGACAACAGGCGTTTTAAGTACTGCCTAACTCGTAAGGTTTAAAGGTATGACTTTATGTATACGTATGCAACTTACATAAGCGCGTGTAGTACCTACGTGTCTAGGCTATGTAGGTCGTGACGACAGAAACGCTGACTTGGCGTGCGCATACGATGTGGCGCGCGCGGCTCAGTCGTGGATACCCCGTAGGTCGCATGTTCGATTTCTTTTTTCTCTAACGAACAAGCTGATCCACATCGGACCCGATCAATGAAGTCTCCCGGCGCCCAGCAGACATAATCCTCGCATCAACTAGGCTTGAATATACTGCGAGCGCCCAGCAGCTACAACCTCTTCATGATCTTCTTATAATGTATTTTCTCGTCATGGGGATATCCTCTTCATGGGGTGCTGTCATCTTTTTCTCTAATTGAACTGAGTTTCTTCTATAATTTTACTAGAACAGTTTCTCTTAAGGCATCGTCTTAATGCATACGTGTTTTGCCAACTTATTTTGGACGGATTCAATATCGACGTCGTGGATTGCTGGCCGCTGCCGGATGGTTCTCCTTGTCGCTGATGGTGGTATTGGGAATCGACGTCCCCGACGAAAGGGATCTCCCGACATCATAACGTCACTCACGCCAACGTGGAAACTTTACATAAACTGTCTTTTATTCCACTAATTTTATAAAGTTCTCGTTCGAATCACTTTTAATAGTCTTTTATAGTCATTTAATTCACGAAACACTAAATTGTCTGTGTCGTGTCAATTTTCACTTATCTGGTTCTTTTACTGGGTTCATGGTTTTTTCTTTAATCACAAACAAATAATTAACTTTTTTTATTTTCTCCATGATACCCAGCTATGTCCAGAAGGGACAAAGCTGGCTAGGGTCGCCATGCACGGTTAAGATGCATTCGGAGCGACTTTAAGTGAAACAACCGATACTTTTGGATGTCGTATATTGACTGCACTTATAGCTAATGCATACTTATATATAGCGTAGTAGGTATAGTACTAAGTAGGGGCGAGTAGGTGCGTCATCACACTGCAGAACCGTGGACAAAAACTTCGTTGATTCTCTGAAGGAGCTTAATATTTTTGTGGTGCGATGTATAGTGATGGTATTTGTGTGTCCATTTTTCGTGCCGTTGTTGCCGTCCTAGCCGTGTCGGCAAGTGGAAAGGCAATGTTATATAATTTAATTGATTTTCATACATTATCTCTTCCACGATACCGTCGACGATACCATGCCATTGCCGTTGCCGTGGACGTGCCGTCTAGTGGAAAAACGCCCTATGTTCATCATCATTTTTTTTTACCAGTGGTGATAAAGTATTTTTTTACACCTTTAAATTTATTTTCCTTTGCAAATTATTGAAGCACTAACGTCATAAGCGTAAGAGTTGGTGCATAAACAAATATATTTTTATAACCACGTCTACTTTGTAGCACGTCAAATATGAATATTTTTCCTCGATGTTCAGCATACGAATCTCTTTTCGCTATCGCCTTGGTGTAGACAGATTGCAAAAAATAGAGAATCAACTAGAAAGTTTGTATAGAAATACAACAAAAGACAGAACTTATCCTGCAGTTGCTTGTTAAAAAATATTGTTATGTATCAATTTGCTAATAGAAGCTATGCAGGGGGCGTGGCGCGCAGTTAATGGTCCGTGTGATGTTCACATGTTGCTTTACTCTGTCTACATTGCGTCTACTTTGTGGAAAGAGTATGTGGAATGGAAATGACCACCTACATAGGCAGCAGCTATGCATGTTATGTTATGACATGACAATTGCATTATATAATAGTTGTCAAATAGTACAAATTTTATTTTTATCAAATACTTATGAATGTGATCATTATATCGAGTACGCTAAACACAGATCTAAAATACAGAATATTATTATTGATACAAAAAGAAATAGTTATCGATACTTAATTATTAGCCCATTGTTTAAATTGCATCAATATCCCCGCCTATAGAACACACACACATATACATAATCTAGTTTGCAATAAGCACCACTGTAACAGCACATTGAGAGGCGCAGGTGGAGCCCGCGATGAAATGACCAACTGAACAATAATGCTGTTCCTGTACCTGACTCATAATCAGTAGCCTATTGCTGGATTTGACCAATAGCTCACACACGTACATAATCTAGCAATAGGCACCACTATAACAGCACAATAAGAGGCACAGGTGGGACCTGATATGAAATGACCCACTGAACAATGTTGCTGTATCTGACTCTTAATTAGTACTTAGCCCATATTTTGAATTGCATCAATATCCATTATTCCCGTCTATGGGATATTGAATAGTCAATTATATAGGCTGCTAAGCTGAAATGGGACAGGGCAGGCCACGTCTCCTGAATACACCCATAGAGGTGGGCAAAGCTAGCTACCGACTATACCCCATTCGTTTTTAAGAAATAATTGTTGCCATACTAAAACGTCGTATTTGTACGCTAACAATTACGTCTTGTCTTAAAACTAATGGGTTATTGTAGAGAAAGACCAAAATCAAAAATTATATAGAGGAAGAGCAAAACCAAGAAAGGGACGGTGTAGGGTAGAATACTAAAAAGAACATAATGGTATCAGAAGTTTTCGTTGTTCTCAACATTTGGCATTGCACTTCTAAGACAATTTATGTAAATGTTTCCGTCCACCTGCAGACTTTCAAATACTTCCAATATTGTTGCGACATAATAATCCTATTAGGTTGACAAATAACCAAATAAGTAGGTAGTTTAAGCTCATTAGCCCCAAGTTATGAACATGTCACTAACAATTTTAATTCGATAGTGGGAACAAGGATATGACCATTTGTAATGTTACGTAATATTACTTATAAGAAACGTTACGCATTTCAGTATTATTTACGATGTTTAATCATAACATTTAATACTAAGTTTCGTGAGAAGTTTACTATGAACAATTTGTTACAGACAACTATGGCTTCATGTCAATTTAAATTGTAACATACAATATTTTACACATAGTATTTCACACAAATAATTCTAAAAACAAATACAAGAAACCCAGGCATGTTTCGTAACAATCAAAAGCGCTTACTCAACATTAAATAGCTTGTGATTCTTATCATAAAACTTTTTAAATACCTTCTTTTTCCTGCTTCTTGTACAGCTGACAAATATTTTTCCATATTTTTGAAACATTTTGAGTAATTCCTGTAAACCAAAGCGGCTTAGTGACATGAGATTGCGTGTACACCAGTTCACATAAGAAGATACAAGGGAAGTTGGTTATGGTTTACAAACTGGGTCAGTTTTTGTTTGGTTGACTGTACTTTTTAATGTGTTAATGGAATCATAGTTTTTTTTATTACTATTTTACTTTTCGTATTGAACCTTTATAGAATAGAATAGAAAATATTTATTCGTCACCAAGTAGAACAACGTTTTCTTAAAGTAAAACTTATTTAGGCGACAACAAGGTTACATTTAACGTAAATAAAAAAATCACTTTTAATCTAACACATGGGATGTTGCAATTAGATTTTTGTTATGAACGGGATTATTACCACGATTATGTTTATTGTTACCTCGATATTTCGGAGTTGTTCATAACAAAAATCTAATTGCAGTGAACAACCGCGAAAGTCTCAAAACTTACATGGGATGTTTATTAAATCATTTACATAAAGTTCAAGGTGGAAATCAATAATTCGGTATATGTATGTATACCTATTGTCCAAGTATTGTGATCAACATGATCTTTTAAATTAATCACCATACCTAGTTTCTCCATATGCAATTACATTATATCATTATTTCTCACATAAAATTTACATCAAATTAATTGCATAGTATTTCATATTAAATATGAATTTATAATAAAGCATCAGCAATGTTCTCTTTTATGTTGTTAAAATATGCGTAGTGATATTGCACTGTACAAATTAAAACCGTTAAAATACACTACTCAAATAGAGTCGTTGACGCAGGTGTATGCTCGAGCAATCCACATTTTTTTATATATACGTGACATTATGGATGTTTAAATATTTAGTAACAAACAGATTTATTATCTGACTAGTAATGAAGGAGGAAACTCCCCTCTGTTGCTTCACGAACTATAAGTATGTCAAAATTCGAACTATTAAAAAGAAGGATATAGGTATGTACTCACTTTAGTAGCCAATCCAAAAAAACCTTGTACATCAGCCTGTCAGGTCAACCTGCGTGTTTCTAAACAAACTGGACACGATGTATAGACAGGTAATATAGATCCTACCTATGGTATCTAATCGAATCTACTACTACCAAATCGAGTGCCAAATTACTCTTGGCAAATTCTAACTTATTTTTAATTTTGATTTCACCTTCACGCGCACAATTAAAATGCACGTTCGCTCTATACCTTTTTAAGGGCTTTACGGCAGGCGGGCGGCCGGATACGTTTAAAAATTAAACTTTCAACGTAATCTCCATTGCTAGGGGAGGAATGGATGTTTTGGGAAGGGCTGAAAAGAGAGGAGAAGAGAAAATGCTATAATCAAAGCTCAAAGGCCAGTATGAAAACTTTAATTTCTTTACCGTCATATTTACATGCGACAAAAATCCACAACATAATTAAATAGATTAAAAGCATTACATTGACAGGTATAAAGAGTATCTAAAATTTAATTTAAGGTTCGGCTCTACTATTAATTGTCCCTTTCTAACATTAAGCACTTTAGAAAGAAGCAGGTGCAATTTTCCGTTTTTTTTGTTAATTGCATATTTCTTGTTGTATGTTTAACATATGAAAACTTATATTGCGATATTAGACATGTAAAGTTATTTGATTCCTAAAACTATAAGCAGATTACGTCAAATAAATGTGAAACTTACTTTAAACTTTTCGTGAAGTTCAATTTTTTTTTTTACAATGTTGGTGTTTCAGAAAACTTATTTAGAACATATTACGTACAAACATACATAAAGTCACGCCTTTAGCCCTTACGGGGTACGCAGAGCGTAAAACGCTGAGTATAAGGCGTTTTTGCCACGTTATGACAAATATTAGTTCTTTAAAAGATTTGTTAGATTAATTTCCCAAACTCTCTTTTTCCTTGTATTTTATTTTTATTAAGGCCATTATCCCTAGTCGCATAATTTCCCATTTTCAAAATTTCACGGTCTGATTATTTTCTTGTAGCAAATTTTATATTCGCATTTGTGTACAATCGCATGTTTTCACAGTCGCATATTTTCAGATCATCGCCATTCTTCCCAAAGGGAATATTTCTTTCTCTATCTCGGTCAATTGAAATTAGGTACTGAAATCAGCTTAACCTTTTTAATAAAGTAAGAATAAGAATAAGAAAAAAGAGTAAAGCATTTCCAACTTACCCATACTTTTCTTCAAGTATGATAATTCCCTCCGTGAATAGGTAGTGGCGAGACAGAAGGCAGAGCCACTTCGTTAGAGAATGCTAATGTTATCATGTAAGTGTATTAACCCATTTAAATGCATAAATGGCTGTTACATATAAAGTACTGTACAGACGGGCTGCATTCAATGTAATTAATAAAAAAAATATGAACATTAATAATATTATTATTAAAATGGAAACATGTACCAATCAATACCATAATTGCCCATGTTTCTCTTTCCGAGTCTACTTTTTACAGCTACTTAGTAAAAGAACGCTAGCGATTTTATATACCAATTTAAGAAATGGGCTGACATTTGGTGTCGAATTCGTCCACTAAACATAAATTTCTCTAAAATACAACTGGTTGAATGTTTTTATGGCTTTAATATATAGATTATAAGTGGCAAATGGCATTTTGGATCTAGTTTTCAAGAACTGAAACTCCAGCTTGATTAATCCATCGACGTTGGAAACCGCACAAGAACCACATCTGGACTGCCATTTTGCAGTTAGATTGCAGTGTCAATAGAGGCCGCTTGCTTAGAAAATTACGTAGACCGTTGCTACGGCGTAGCGGCCGGTGTAGCTACAACGTAGCGGCTTGTGTAGCACTTCATCATATAAACTTTTTTTCAACACAAAATGTAAAATCTAACAGTCTGTTTGCATGTAGGTAATGTCACTAATAGATTATTTAAAACTATTCTTTCTCCCCGTAGTGTTATAGCGTTTTTTTGTAGTAGATTTTTTTATAAACACTCAACATGGGAACATCTTCGAACTACATCTGTGTAAGGCATCGGTTTTTTTTGTATCTAATTTTATTAATCTGAAATTTTTCGAACACGCCATTTTCAAATTTACCTCTTCAAGTTCAACAATCTTTTCTCTGTAGATATAGAATCAGTATTTTAGTACATAGTACCAAAAGAATGTATGAGGCTTCCACAAAAATCGCCCAATATCGACTTCAGCGCGCGGCGAAGTTACCGAAACCTAATTATTGTCTCGCTCCACCATTCACTTCCGTCCATTGAGGTTACGGCCATACTTCCCGCCCTATAAGTACCTAGGTATAAAGCAGGTTGTACCAACACAAGTCAAGTTAGCAAGCGACGTGCCATTTCACACTGTACATTATGCTTGAGTGTATGAAGTGAACCAATAGCGCGTATAATTCCCTATACGTCGGCACCTAAATGTAGTGACAATATCTTCAGAGTCAAAGATGACGAGACGGTGGATGACGTCACACGGCGGTACTCTGCGGCTGCGGCTATCGATCGGGAGGGCTGTATCCGTCCCGCTCGCACTCGCCGCCGAGACTGTTGTCGTCCCAGCTGAGTGAAAAGCTGCGTTCTGAAATACGCTACTAATATTTATTTTAACGCAGTCGCCCGGGCCTGAACACGTGGTGGAGGCTAGGGGTTTTCAGCGCTCCATGGCGTCAATGTTATGTTGTTTCATATTGCTCGAATGGTGTTATATTCTAGGAAACTATTTAAATGAAAAGGTTGACAGACAGTCTTTTGTTTACGTACTCGTACTTAGGTAAATGTTTGAACCAAAGGTTTTAACATAATTTTTATTTATCAGGATAGGTAAGGTAGCTATATTTACTTTTATATTTAGATTTTGTTAGTATACCTATAGTTAGAAAATACATTCTATCCAAATTACTTAGTCATGTTATTTTTTTATGCTCTACTATGTATATGGTGAATTGAATTATTGTAAAAGTAATAGTAAAATATACAAAAAAAAACCTTAATGTCAGAAGTCAACTACCTACCTACTGACCTTTAGTTATCCACGTGGGAGAGTAGATAGAGAACGCAATATTTTGCCTTGACATATCATTATAATTATTTATGCAAAACTTCCCCTCTCTTTCCCTCTATTTGTCTTGAGATGTGCCATTTTCATGGTTTCCGAAATATCAACGGCGATTTAAAAACTTTGATTTGTATGTCATATAAAATTTACATTATTTATGATCCTTATGGTCAAATCAGTCGTCAAACTTACGTACAAGAAATACCACATAACACTTTACGTCATATAAGTATAAATGATAAAATCCATGAACTCACACAATAAATAAAGTTACCATACATACCAATCTACGTATACGTTCGGGGAAGTAGCGGCTAAAAACCGCTTGACATTTAAAGCGATATTATCAAGCGACTCGCGCTACATCCAGTCACCCTGCGAAATGCAGCATGCCCAGGAGCACGTACATGTACATTGTATGTTTTTCTATCAATCCCAGTCCAGCATGGAAGTTAACTAAAATAAAAACATTTTATAATACACGCGAAAAATTTAATCAGTCAGTAAAATTTTAATTATTGACCAATAATAATACACTTTGCCCTCATAGGACGAAAATCACAGTTGATTACATTAATTACAGCATCAATCTATTAATTAATCAAAACTGTCGCTATTAATATATTTTTGGAATCGTAAACTGTTCCGATGAATCAATTATCTTTTTGCCATTACTGTGCACAAATTTGTATCTGGTGCAAAATTTCATAATTACTAGCCTTTTGAACCTCTGTTTATTGTTTAAATTAGTATTTTGAAATTCTAATTTAAAACAGGGGTTTCCCCACGATAGTTTTTGTTTTTATCTCAATGCTCGACTAGGAGGTCTAGGAGTGATAGAAAAACATAGAATGTGTCAGTTGCATTTCCTTCCAGGCATGCTGTAAAAACCAGGGTTTTAGTGTATTGCAATTTAAGCGATGGGCTGACAACTTGAAACTATAAAAATATACATAACATAATCATCTGTAATAACTCGAAACTCGTCAGAAGTCGCGGAACGATCCTTTGTTTAGGTCGTTTACGCTCTGCCTGCCGCATTACGGATAGAGGCGTAATTTTATGTGTGTATGTGTGCAGTTGTTTGATGATGACCATGCAAATGCTCTCTTTTTGTTGTACATTGCGTACTTCATTAACACAATTTATTACTTGTTGCACGTAATTAATGTTTTTCCGCTGTGACATTAATAACATGTAACAACACTGTAGCATACGCAAAAAGTGACAGACAACACTTACTTGCAGTGTTTTCCTACGCAGTTAATGTATGTCACACATACTGTGTCTTTTATCTGTAGGTATACAATTAGAAATAATATAAAAATCGTCCGCGTCTGATTATGATTAACTGTGAAACTCTACCATGCAACGTATTTTGAAAGAAGATATGTACATTTTCAACCCGATGAATCCTGGTGTATGAGTTTTCAAACCGCCTAGTAACACACAGCTATTCGGCCTCTGACATAATTTGAGTAACGACCACTATCAAAGAAAACGACCGGGACCGACGGCTTTACATGTCTTCCGGAGCATGGAATCCTTTTTCTTTTCGGACAATCAGGTGATTCAGCCTACAATATCCTAACTAAACTGGGGAAAATCTCACAAAGTGATAAACTAGCAAATAAGTATCAACTTTGTGTTCCCCTCCCCCCCTGGGAATCGAACCCAGGACCTCCAGATCGGGAGCTCACGGCTCAGACTACTAGACTATGGAGGCAGTCACAAGGGCGTCGGTGGTGTTAACGCTTTAAGATCTTTACGAGCTTTTAACAAGAGCGTATTACCACTAAAGTTACTGCGTTGTAAAACTGTTCCTCAAAGGTTACTTCGGTGTTGCTTGTTTACTTAATGGGAGCTTATATTTCAGCTCGCAGCTGATGTCAATAAAGTATAAAAGCTTTAATAGAAAACCAAAAGTAAAATTTATGAGTATGCAATATGAATATGATGAGAGATGCATTGCTTTTCCATGTTCTTTTTTTTTGTCCCATGGTCCCATGGTCTTTGAGAACATTTATTTTCTGACTTTGTTGACACAATAATTGAACGATTTCGAGGCAGTAGGTTTTTTGATAGTAATTGGTCAGGTGTGCGGTAATAATCAAACGTGGTATTAACGCTAGCTCGCCACCCGAGTATAGTCCATGACCTCACTGCTAGTTTGCTTGTGTCATTTTACAATGCGTAGTCACATGTATCTAAATATAGTATTGGTCAGGTGTGCGGTGAGAATCAAACGCAGTATTAAAGCCAACTCGCCACCAGCTTTTAGTTTAAGAGCCTACTGTCAACTGACAACTGACACTGTGTTAACCTTAGGCTTCCGACCGGAGGTAGTTGGATTCGAAGTTGATATTTGTAGTACCTATATTTATTTTTTACTTTTCAATCAATCAGTCTGCATTTGATATCACGTGATGTACCTAGTTTTTATTTTATTTACAGTTACTGCACTCAAATTGATATCACTCTTATTTATGTAGGTATGCAATGCATTCCGTCTCATTGTGATATCATATCGGGTGTAAAGAAAATTAGCTAACCAAACTTTAGGGTATGAATCTACGCATAAAACTGAACAACTTTTCCCAAGGAACATAGGTCAATATAATATTATCATGGAGAAATGTAATATACCTACTACGTACAAATATTATGAAAAATAATAATTTGGTCCTGCCATTACAAATGAGGTCAGCAGCAGCGCGGTTCATGGGAGGTCCAATTTTATTTTTATCATATTTCGACCTATGTTCCTTAGAGAAAATTGTTCAGTTTCACGGGTAGATTCATATCACATCCTAAAGTGTGGTCAGCATTTTTTTTACACCCAGTATAATTCACGCACACTTGCATTTGGCTCTCGGACTATTAGCTCCGCGGCGGGGTATGAGGGTAGGCAGCTCGACCTTGAGGCTGGCATTCAAGTCCGCCTGACGTCAGATTAGCTCATCAATTTTATCATAAAGGAAAGTTATGCTGGCCTAGTAACTGCTGCTAATAAAGTAAAAATCGGGTAGCAGTTTTGAATTCCAGGCTATAGAGTTTAAATGAAGATAATTATAGAAGTTCCATGAAGCGCGAAACTCGTAGTATTTTGCTACGACGCGTCGTCGTAGGCATTCGTAGCATAATAGAGATTTCCCAAACATGAAAGTCAAAATGTCTTTTCAGTTTGATTGCAACTTCATAACAATTTCTATCAGTAAATGATATTCTATAATAAATGTACAGTACAGGTGGTCATTTAATTGCTTGCCAAATTTTAAGAGTTTAGCGGTCAGCATTATTTCCATACAAAATGAAAATAGGATCGTAGATTTTAGTCTTATCTTTTACTATGTTTTTTTTTACATTCTATAAAGCTTTAGAACCAAAAATCGTTAATATACTGATTATAGACTTGCTATACTGAAAGCTGGTATGCAGTCTAAACGGTTGATATCGCTGGCGGCTCTGTGACGGTCATTTTTGGTGGGAAATTGGCCCATATCCGATCGCGAGTCGATACCTCCAGCGATTCGTTTTGTCCGTCACCGTTGTAGGTAGATGGAGATTTTGTCGAGTTATAGCAGGTACCTATACTGGATTCATCATAGAGATAACGAATATGGTAACGGATACGTTTTGTGGAAAAAATTTGGGATATAATTTAGTTCTTCCATACTGGATTGGGAGCAAAAGATAAACATAGAATGTGCCAGCTGTTTGTTTTCTCGGACATGCTCTAAAAAAACTGAAAAGAGATTTAAGGGTTACAGTGTATTATTCTTATTTTGGCCTGTCACTAATTATGGTGATACACAATTACCTAAATCTAAAATTGCCCTCAATATTTCTCAAACGTGGTTTAAACGTTTTTTTTACATTCTGTTCACCCTGTAATGGATCAAGCAAGGTACCTATGTAAAAATGTAATTATTATATGAGCCGCTCATATTACTAATCATCACACAGTGCATGGACTATAGCTTACTCTATAGGTACTCAATGTATGTATATTGTCAAAATCACAACTACTCTTTTTGAGTAAACACCCTGGGCCGTATTTTTTTTTTTGCTCCAGTCATCCGTGAAAATAAAGTTCTATTTATACGAGTCGCATTATACGTTTATTACAGCATAATAGCTCTATATTCACTATACAGCTAAATAGCGCCGATTCCGTGTTCGTCACCCATAAGTCGTGGAGCCTATTCAGTAACGTCACGGCGAACAGCGATTAGGAAATTTCACTTAACGCTCATTCTGTAGTGGGTTGTTTAATTATTTGTGTACGGCCTTTGATTTTTCATTACGCTTTTCGTATATTTTTGTCTGTTTTACTAAATATGACATAAGCTGTGCTACTAGGCGGTTTGATAACTCCGACACCAGGGTTTATCAGGTCGTTGTTCGACTCAAAAATCCACTTGCTAAGAAGTAGAAGAATATGACATATGAATATATAATTATACCTAAATTTAATATTTTTTCATGACACCTAAAAATGTGACGGAATATCAAGCCGTAGAAATAAGAACTATTTGGTTATGTTCCGTTCCTTTTTAAAAAAATCACAGAACATGATACGAAAAGTCATGACGTGAATAATATTATCGAACAAAAAACAAACAAAACTGTAATGTGTTCATTTATTATAATTTTATTATATATTTATTTTTATTTATTCCTTATTATATTAGATTAGAATAGATAGCATACATTACAATCAACTCATATTACAAGAATAATCCTATAAAAACATAATTTTAATTAGTAACAATCTAATCTCTGATTCCGATAAAGTATATTCAAATAAAGCTTAAATAGCGCTCATATATAGCTCATATCTCTAGATAGGAGCTTGTTTGTAAACAAGTTATACGATGGCTTTCAGATTGCTTCTAATATAAGCTTATAAGCTGCATTAGGGGAGAATAATATTTTATCGCCACTTAACCTGCTTTTATTAAAGAACTTGTATGTTTATTGTTTTCTCATAAGTGCAATGTAGAGTGATTGAAGAAACTTCTATGAATTGAAGGTTTTCGATTTACCTACTATTATTAAAATCCGCACTACTGTCTGGAATACCATTAAAAAATATTAGGCCATTGAATTTGTCTAGAGACTTTGTGAATGTCTGCATGAGCTTGTGCAAATGTTTGCATGTGCAAGATTTAATATAAAAAGTTTAGCGGTCTTTAAAGCCACTTATGTTCATCACTATTTGATAATGATAACAAATCTTCACATCTTCACAAACACGGTACATCTCATATAGGTGACACTAAAAGCAAACGACATGTTGAACTATTTAACCCGTTAACTGCGATTATCTCGCTAAAGGCGCACTCGAGCTTTCTTAAGTGCAGTATTTGCGCTCGCCTCTTCCGGATAATTAAATATATGAAACGATGTTAACACTTAGTCTGCGGTGCGTATCAACTTGGGGTTCTGTTTTAGGAATATATATTTTGAAATTATAGTTATTTATATTTAAAACATCTGTCTAATAACCATCTTTTAATAGTGTGTGTGTTTTTCGTAAACAATGAAAAGTTGCAAGATATAGTCTATATCATTTTACATAATATTGCATAACCTAATATTACACAACGACGAACAGTGGCTGACTCACACACTTTCGATATCGAAAGCTTGTCAGTCGTTGTATAAGTTCGAGAGAGATGAAGCACTACAGTGATGAATTAGCCGATGCATGTATAAAATTGATCACCGTGTACTATACTAGAATCAAGGTCTGAAATTCAATTTGGTGACATTAAGGGAGCCATAGTTATACAATTACATAACATTAAAAATATTGAAAATGTCAAAAAATAGGCACACACCCTTGTAGCTAAAGTGTTAACGTAAAAGCAAGGAGAATTTTCGCCTTTTTCACCTCTTAAATACATTCGCATGACGTGTAATGGTATTTGTGTCGCTCTTGCGAATTCTGCTCTAACAATACTCGTTCTGTTTGATGTTTTGAATTCTTATGAAGCTCATAAGTTTTTTTTTTATGTTGTGTTTATTATGCACGTGGAAATTTGTCAACGGCTTTTTATTATACTGGTGGACTTTTGACTAAACTGATGGATTATGTTAAATATTCCTGTATACTCTTTATTCTTACTCTACCTATAATTTTATATTTTTAAAAATAATAACGAAATAAATACTGAATTATATCTTCTCATAATTTTATAGAATAATTTGTATTTGTAACATTTATTAAAGAAAAAAACGCGCCAGAAAATTTATGAGAAGAAGTTACTTAATTAACTATATTTCAAGTTACTCCGAAATTTAGGATGCAAATAGAACTTTTGCGAGCTTACAAGTTCTTGTCACCGTACTTTACGTTCCGTTGCACTTACCTAATTAAGTTTACTCAGCAAGAAATATAAAATATCACAAAGTACAAGTGAAACGAACTGCACTGACCTACATCTAGTGCCAACATTCATATACAAGCTGAAATTTTAAAATTTACTGTCAGACTTTTAAAATGTACACCGTTTTTAGGTAAAAGTGCATTTTAATTTTGCACTCGGCATCAGTCGTTATAATTTATGGTTAATTAAGAACGGTACGTGTTTTAAGTTATGGCTCAGCAAAACAAGTTTCCTTCAAGTACTTAATTAATTTAATTGGTCATTTTTGTCTATAAAAATAAAATTAAAGTAGGTAGTTGTAAAAGCTACACAACATGAATCCCCAAATTTAATTTCAAATGAATTTGACCCTTTTTTTGAACTGCTGTAGTTGCTAAGTGCCTGTAACTGACTGTTTGCAAGCCGTAAATTGTATCGATTACGAAGTAACGAAATTTAAACTTTTTTGAAACTGTTATGGCATAGTTCTTATTCTTCATATAATAAATTCTGAAAAATACCAAAAAATCGCGTCCTTGAGCCTTAGCTATTTCTAGTGTATGAACCATATTTTCTCCAAAAGAAAACTATGAATTATTTTAAATCATAATTTAAAAAAATAACACATGTTTGCTACGCACGCTACGCCGTAGCACATGTCTACGCCGTCTTTCAGACTTCGGTGTAAAACCTCTTATTGATCGCTTCATTAATTGCCTCCAAAGTTCTAACGAAACTAAACTAATCTTGGTTTACTTAGGTACCTTCACTTTCTGGAAACCGTTTAAGTGGTAATAATTTTTACTTTACGCAAACCCCCAGTGGTTAATTTTTTTAATCGTAGGTAGTAGCTAGTAGATGACTTTTTAGTAGATGACACGGTTTTCAAAATAGCCAAACGGTTATTCAAGTGTGTATTTTCACAAGTATTAAATAACAGCGTACAAAATGCGTCGAACTTCAATAACCTCTAAACAACCGTAACGCTACTGACCTCATAAACTAATTCCAGTCTCGCTAGTGTAAACTTTAGCTTCATACACTCTCTCTATATAGTCGAACATTATGTGCACCTACTCTTTTATTGAAAAGATTCGAATGACCCGATGAACCTTGTCGCAAAAACGCAGTCGTGGTTTGTATAACGAGAAAACTACTAAGACCAACGGTTTAATGTTGCCCGCAGAATATAGATAGTATACCCATGTTTTCCTAGCACAGGTTTATGTTTGAAACCAAGAAATCATAATAACTATACAGTTATTTATTCCTTCCTTTTATAATATTTTATTTTGGGAAGATGGGATCGAGAGCTCATTGAAAATACTGTAGTGGTATCAGCAAAAACATAATTAACAAGCCCTGCGAAGAAGACTTCACATTATTGGGGTGAATTTTGGACAGAATTTTACTTACAGGGTTGGCAGATCATAAAAATCTAAAAAAAGGCGACTGACAAATATGTACAATATGGTGATAATTTGCCCAATCGCTTAAATTGCAATAGATACTTACAGTGAACGGGACCCTTTATTGTCTTAGTTGGAACATCCTATGTTTCCATGTCCTATCAGGTTATATTTTCTGACAGGAAATGAAATATTGAAATCTGGTACACCATACTGCTGGTTTTTCAGCTCGGCTTTTTCAGCCGATCCATCAATTACTAGTCTAGGCAATCGAATTTTTGTTTGTATCGTTTAGTCACTTCACGCTCGAAACTGCAACGCAAATATTATGTACTGTGATGATTTTTAGCTGTTCCATTTTAAATGATTTTTAAAATCTGATTTTTGGTAGTATTTTCATGTCGGTATTATTTTTACTGGACATTTTATGTGGCGTTTAGTTTGTTTCGCATTAAGGTTTAAGTTTTTTTATAACTTGTAGTTGCCCTCAGAAATAATTCTGTTGGTTTCTCAATCGTGTAAACTTTTTTTGTTTTGTCTCGTATCTTCTTCTTTGATCCTTTGGTACCCCGCCGGTACAAAGGGCCTGAACGATCTTCCTGTATCTCTTTATATCTTGGGCAATGCGCAATGGTCTTCGCTTCTTCCCAAGTGTGCCCAAGTCAAGCCAACCGCCTTTAACTCGGTATAACCTCCCATACATTATATGCAGTTTACGATACAAGATCCAAACCAAGTGCAAATAAGCAGTACTGTATAATACTACAAGTGCAATAATATCACACAATACATTGAACCGCTGTAACCTCTGAAAGCCCGGTAACCCCATAAACTAATTCGCGTAAGACTGTTGTTGTGAAGACTTGGCGCCTCGCCGTCGAGCGCTTATCTAGCAGAAAGGATGCGAGTTCATACTTGGAGAAAGGAGGTGTAATAACCTCGTATGAGAATGAGTGAGTATAGTGTGAATTGGTGTCAAAGTTGTCGTCGTTTCAAATTCAATTGTTGTGTTAACGTGTTTAAATGTTTTTTGCTCCAAAATCCTCTCGTAATAGTCAAATATTGACAAAACATACCTATTTATTTATCCATCTTCTGTGATAAATCTATGTTTTTTTCTTTATTAGGCTGGGAGTGATCAAAAACATAGAATGTACCCGGTACTTTGCTTCCTGGGCATATACTTAATAATTGAAATTAAGGCGATGTACCTACGTCTTACAGACCTTTCATTATAGTAATAGGTACAACGTCTCCTCATTACGTATTTCTTACACGTGGCGAAAGCGCCTTTTACTAGACTAGACGTTTACATACCATCTGACCCTGAAGGGATATATGCAAGATTGTATGAATATATGTGTATTTTCGTAGATATCCTTCCTCCTTAGCTAAATATTCGATCTTGTCGTTATGTGATCTGTAAGAATACGCAGCTGAAAGTCATATTTTCTTCAACTGAACAATTAATAAAAATGATCTTATTCCTAAATATGAGTTAGCTTTCTGTTGCAACTCTCAATAATTTCACTCAACACAATTGAAAGCCTCCTACCAAAAGTCATTAAAACAAACTCTATTCGACAAAAAGATCGTTTAAATAGTTTTATTACTTTCTCTTATAGTCGGTCCCAGCTCCACAAATCTTAAGGACATGGCTCTGGCTGGTGTCCAACTAACTTGCAGCAGATTACGTAACGGACACGCGGACTCATTAACAAGTTCGTCTGCGTTGGACTGTAAGTTCTCTGCGTTTGACTGTACTGAGTTCTGTACAATTTGCTTCCTGTATGTGGAGCATTAGAATAGAACATAGAGTTGATATCAAACATTGTAAGGCTACTTGTAAGGCCTTAAATGCTGGAATATGGGAGATAAAAAAACAGAATATTCCAGATGCTGCATTTAGGCTGCAGTCAGTGAAAAACAACCTATCACTAATAGCATTACACAGTTCGTTTTTTTTAAAATAACTTCAAAACTTTGTCAGACTTAGCGATAACGCAGACATGATATAAGTAATAACTGTATTTCGTTTTGTGCGATTCCGAACAAGTTCTTCAACATTAAACCGTACTGCTTCCTCACAGGAACTATGAATAGTCGGCGCAGGACATTAGATCCAATTAGTACTTACACTGTTAGGTAGGCTTAGTACATACCACGATATATTTTTACGGCACGATTTAAAATTAGCCTATACCAGAAAAACTCTTATAACTATAAAATTATCGCATAACAAAAAAAACGTAGTTACCTAAATAAATACATTACTAGAACTATATTTGATATTTGGTCATCGTCATTAGATAGGTTAATTATATTTGCTAGTGATAGTAGTTGGAGTTTACCAAGTGTACGAACATATTACCTATATTCTACTATCTCAGTTTTACATACCTAATTATATCTCACTAATTATCCCGCACTAATAATTTTATTTGTTCGGACTTTCATATTATCAGTTTTTTTAGGGTCTTAGGTAATAATTAAACGTAGCATTTCTAGATTATCAATTTCCTTATGTTAAATTCATCCCGCCGGGTAATAAATGTTACAAAGACAAAAAGTTACATGGGAAACATAGTCCTAGTGTCAAAATGTACAAACTGCCTAGTGCCAAAATGTCATATTGCCTAAATGGTGCTGTGATAGAATACATTAAAGCTGTAATGTTCAATTGTTCAAATTGCCTAAGTGCCAAAATGTCATTATGACCAAATACCGCCAGAATACATTAACGCTGTAATGCACAATAAGAGCCTTTTTACACCACGGACGTAGATGGGCCAGGTGTTAAATTGGACCATGACTTCTTTCCGGCTAATACTGTCTGATCTAGACAAGATCTTTATTTTGGATGACAGCTGTCAAATTTGAAATGCACTTTTACCTAAAAACGGTGTACATTTTAAAAGTCTGACAGTAAATTTTAAAATTTCAGCTTGTATATGAATGTTGGCACTAGATGTAGGTCAGTGCAGTTCGTTTCACTTGTACTTTGTGATATTTTATATTTCTTGCTGAGTAAACTTAATTAGGTAAGTGCAACGGAACGTAAAGTACGGTGACAAGAACTTGTAAGCTCGCAAAAGTTCTATTTGCATCCTAAATTTCGGAGTAACTTGAAATATAGTTAATTAAGTAACTTCTTCTCATAAATTTTCTGGCGCGTTTTTTTCTTTAATAAATGTTACAAATACAAATTATTCTATAAAATTATGAGAAGATATAATTCAGTATTTATTTCGTTATTATTTTTAAAAATATAAAATATAGGTAGAGTAAGAATAAAGAGTATACAGGAATATTTAACATAATCCATCAGTTTAGTCAAAAGTCCACCAGTATAATAAAAAGCCGTTGACAAATTTCCACGTGCATAATAAACACAACATAAAAAAAAAACTTATGAGCTTCATAAGAATTCAAAACATCAAACAGAACGAGTATTGTTAGAGCAGAATTCGCAAGAGCGACACAAATACCATTACACGTCAT
>JARACY010006073.1:0-18988 GCA_029255725.1 Scrobipalpa atriplicella
ACCGCGGGGCAAAAATCTTCAATAAAAGGTAAAATAAGGTCACACGTAATTAATATTACAAGCACGAAATTGAAACTATTCAAGACGTTCAAGGATCTACAGAATTCATAAGCAGTGACTATTCGTTGAGTCGTAAAGAAGATTACTTGAAACAAGTCTCCAAAATCAGTAAAGGTATTCAAATCCGTGATTCATTCTCTAGTGTCCATGAACATTTAAAAGGAACATGTAATACAGAAACTAAAATTAATAATAAAGTTCATGAAATTGAAACTATTCAAGACGTTCAAGGATCTACAGAATTCATAAGCAGTGACTATTCGTTGAGTCGTAAAGAAGATTACTTGAAACAAGTCTCCAAAATCAGTAAAGGTATTCAAATCCGTGATTCATTCTCTAGTGTCCATGAACATTTAAAAGGAACATGTAATATAGAAACTAAAATTAATAATAAAGTTCATGAAATTGAAACTATTCAAGACGTTCAAGGATCTACAGAATTCATAAGCAGTGACTATTCGTTGAGTCGTGATGAAGTTTCCTCAGCAGGATTTAATATACAAAGCGTTGATGAAGATTTACTAAACGAAGAACCAGAAGAAGAAACTGAAAACCATAATAAAATGGTTTGTAATAATAAAGATTCATATAATTATATTCATGAACCTATACAAAAGTTAAGAACTGAGTCTAATTACAAGTCAGATCAAGATTTATGCATTGATTTGAAAGCAGTTAGCACACATTATTCATTCAATCATATACATGATTTTTCACAACGAAACACAGATGTTTTTCAGAAAGATGTTTCCAAAAAAAGTTACAGAGAAATTGATAAATCAGAAAGTAAACTAGCCAAGAATCGTAGCGTAATCGTATCGTGTAAATGTGATCAATCAAGAGAGCAGAAAAGAGACGGCTTGGCGCAAATTCATTTATACTCGTAGATCTGAAAATAGTTCAAAAAACACAAGACCTAAAAAAAATGCAGAATAATGAAAATCTATAGGTAGGCATTATTTTAAATTTTGAGAGTAATCTAAACCAGGAATGCAAACCTAACAAAAATTGAAAAAAAAAAAACACTTTTGAGCTAACAAAGAAAGATGACCTAAGAGTCAACGAAAAATGTGTGTAGCTGATATTGTGTGAAGTAAAGACACAGGTGTGGATTATAATGTCATAATTTTACTAAGAAACGATATATATATTACATATTACATATATATTACATATTTATAATGCTGTTGCTCTGTATTGTTAGGTACCGTACAATATGTAAATGTTTTGTGAATATTTTATATCTTTGTTTATTTTGTACAACGCGTACGTATGCGTTATCAGGGGTAAATAAATATTAAAAAAATGGTTCTCGGCATATTGTGTAAATGAATTTTTATTACCTTTGTTAATTTAGAATGTCAGGTATGAGTGTGAAGATCATGCTGCACTGGTAACTAAAGAAAAGCATAGAATGTGCCAATTGCTTTTCCTCCCAGGCATATTGTTAAAACCAGCAAAGGGATTCAAGGGTCACAGTGTGTTCACAAAGCAAAATGTGTTGCTATCTTGGCGATGGGCTGACAACCCACAGAGCTGACA
Organism: Scrobipalpa atriplicella; assembly: GCA_029255725.1. Taxonomy (NCBI): domain Eukaryota; kingdom Metazoa; phylum Arthropoda; class Insecta; order Lepidoptera; family Gelechiidae; genus Scrobipalpa; species Scrobipalpa atriplicella. Next base: position 1,603 of record JARACY010006073.1, read on the forward strand.
ACCTGTCTCTATAGCGATGCATATTGCAATATTTTGTAAATATTTGTTAGACATAGCGAATACGCCTTTTCGTTTTACGCTCTGCTTACCCTGATAGGGATAAAAGCGTAATTTTATATACCGGGTGTAAGGGACAGCGTCCCGCAAACTGATAGGGGTTGCTCAGTCAACGATACTGAACACATATCACCAGAATTTTTTTTCAGGAAATGAAAAAAAAATTTTGCTTTTCCATACAAATTGTCTGACCGATGTGGTCATTTTGTATGAAAAAGCAAATTTTTTTTTTCGTTTCCTGAAAAAAAATCCTGGTGGTAGTTGTTCAGTTTCGTTGACTGAGCAACCCCTATCAGTTTGCGGGACGCTGTCCCTTACACCCGGTATGTGCTATGTATAAATAAGTATAAGGTCTTCATAATGTAGATACCTAGTCTGTCAACTGCGAGTTTTAACTTTTGAACTAGAAATTTTGTACCTATTTATAGATAGTCCCCTTTCCACTCCAAACGTCCTCTGATTAGCAGTTATGATTATAATTAGCTAGTTATTGTTCGTGTAGGACCATCCAGATATTTAAGCGTGTGGTCCCAACAAAGCGGTGGTAGACTCCGCAAGGGGCCGCCTGACTCGCGACCACGCTCTCACCGGAGTCCGGCGCCAAACAGTTTGCTGTGTTCCATCGGTGCATGAGACTACCCGTGCTTTAACAGGCGTTTTCTGGGTTAGCTCGCTCCATCGTCGACTCTGTCACGGTCATCGCTGACCTTTGTGTCAAGAGCTAACCCATTCCAAGTAAAAAAAAAATCATGAGTAGCCTGCTGTAACCACCCATAATGTAAAGGGAAGGCGGAGAATTTGAGATACATTGCTCTGGAAAATAGAACATGGCCGGGTTTCCATTATACAGGTCGCTTGCGCGCCAGTTGTAAGTTACATGTAACTTGCGCTGCGCAATGGAAATCTCAACATGCAGCAAGTGCTAGGTTATAAGGTGATGACACTTACACGTCAGTGTGACGTCAAACTTGCGTGTAAGTACTACTTCCATGGGAAACCCGACCGATGCTCAGTAGCTGGATCTGAATCTTTTCTAAAATTACCAAGAGGTCAAGCGTGAAAGGCTCCATGGCCTTTCTGATGAATGTCAACGCATCGGTTCTTTGCTGACCAGTGTTTCGTCTTCATTTCGACTCTTCAGATGCGGAAGTGTGTTACCAAGAGGTGTTTGTATCTTTTGAATATGTGATTTTGGATTACCGCCATAGTCATAGTGCTTGTTGGGTTAGCTGCGGTAGTAACGTAAAGAAGAGCGATGAAATGGTATTAATGTCGTGGGTTCCCGCCCTTTTATATTTGTCCCAAAATTGATGTATGTCTATCAGGCTCACGGGCTCAACTCTGCTCTGATGATGATGATTTTGATTACTGTCAATAATCTCAAAATATTTGTAATTAATGTAAATCAAAACATAAGATATGTATCTATCTCAAACATAAAACACTTTGCACAGAATATAGCTAACCGTAGGAACGTGTTTAAAGTTACAACAGGGAACTAACTACTAGCAAGATGGGTATTAGTTCTAACTGGTTTAAGTTATGTTGTACGTAAACTTACTTATACTGTATGTTGCTCGTGTTTTGGAAAACAAATCGAGTGGAAACTCCTCACGCTCACGCAACCATCACTAAGCAAAGCGTCTTGGCTTTTGGTAGTAAAACCATGTAAAACCCATTTCCGGGAAATCTGAAAAATATAGGGGAGGGGTCATTTCAGATAAGATTTCGTGCTGGTAATTTATGTATTCGGCGTATTAACGCTCCTAAACACATGCTGATGGTAGACCCGCCGGCACAAGCGCCAGGAACTGGCAGTACTGGCCGGCTTTCTTAAAAAAAAAAAACAACGGGCTAAGTTGCAGGAGCCACAAGTTGGGAGCATCAACGGACTAAAAGACCTGCCATCGTATTTTTGACCGAGGTTGACCCACAATTCTATGTTCCCTACCACCTGAACAGGAGAACAGTTAATGCAAACCACAAAAGACGCTGTGAGTGTTGCCAACTACTGGGCTAGAGAAATCTGAGATAGGGTTTTGACATGCCGTCGATTCGATAGAATAGAAAAAGAAGACGGACAAAAACACGGCGGCCTCCAGGGGCATACCGCAGGGGCAAATTTGCCGTCATAGTCTGTGACATTGAGGCCCGTATTGATAATCAGCACTCAAGAGTGACAGCGAGTTTAAGTTCGTATCAGAAATGTCATTTCAGTACAAAACGACCTGTCAAATCTATACTTAACATGTAAATGATATTTTTATGAATAAATAAACTAAACTAAACTAAACTTAATATTGCTTTCAATCTTGAGATCGATTTATAAATACGGGCCTGAGATGTGTGAATGTTGTTTATACTCATACTCACACATGCTCATCCTTGGCGCTGGGTACGAAGTACTTGCACTCGCGCTTCTGGAAGGTGCTCTCTATCCAGCTGCGTGTGGTCTTCTGCAACAACAAAACAATACAATTATACTTTAAAGCACATAAGACAAGACATTACGAAGGAAAACAACATTACAAAACAGTACAATTTAGGCGGCCTAATTGCTAGGGTAGTAATTTCTGCCAGGTAACCTTTGGGTATATGAGTCGTTGAAGTCATCTTCAGTAGCCAGGTGAATCAGGCTAGAAAATTTACAAAAGTTAAATAGTATCCTAAATATAACTTTTATAACAGCGCTATAAACATTTATTTTAGAATTTTTTTTAAGCTTACCCCTTACTTGTATTCTATTTAATGGCAATCGTAAAAACTTTTTACATTCAACATTTCCAATACCTTTTACGAACAACATCGTTAAAACATCTCGATACTCAACACGGCAAAGTTACATAAAGATCTTTACTGAAAATGCGTTATACCGTTGTACCTATGAGTATAGTAGAGTATAGATCCCGACAGTCAACTTGACATAGAATGGGCGCTTTTCCACTAGACGGCACGTCAACGGCAACGGCGACGGAACGGTACCGTCGACGATATCGTAGGTGAGACAATGTATGAAAATCAATCAAATTATATGACACGCTTTTCCACTTGCCGGCACGGCACCGTCACGGCATGTCATCGATTCCCATAGATATTGTCACGTGATCGTCGCCGTGACGTCGCCGTTGCCGTTGACGTGCCGTCTAGTGGAAAAGCGCCCAATTGGCATACATGACATCGGCAAGCTTTTACAGACCCGACTGTACCTGTCAAAAGACTAGACTGACCAATTCAGGAAACTGACGAATTAAGTAAACTGACTAGTCAAGGAAACTGACCAGTTAACGAATTTCTTGAAACTGACGAGTAGAGGAAACTGACAAGTGCCTACCTAACTCCATAGTTTGTGCATCGAAAATTCAACCTTATCTTGCAGCGTTTAATTGTAAACATTATTCGGATGGGCAAACTATCCGCCACTTCCTCAAGAATTTTGCCGGTACCTGTATCCCGTTCCGTTTTCAACAGACGCGTTTATGAAAGGTCACGTTCTACCAGCTCAATTTGTGTATTGTCATGTTTCACACCGTGATGAACTGTAGCTATAAAAGCATCAACTTTTTTCTGCGAGACGTGTTTACTCTTGAATGTGGTCTAGGTCACAGGTGACTAACACAGAGGCCCGTATTTATAATCAGCTCTCAAGAGTGACAGCGAGTTTGAGTCCGTATCAGAAATGTCATTACAGTACAAAATGATCTGTCAAATCCATACTTAATATTGCTCTCAATCTTGAGATCGCTTTATAAATACGAGCCAGAGTCCACGATGGAGCAAGATCACACTGAAGCCAGGAAGTCACTGGCACTTCTACACACACACTTCTCGCAGCCTGACTACCATCAGGTTATCAGATAAAAGGTGTTAGGAGGTAGATCCCATCCCATCCTACTTCAAACTCTCATCCATATAAATAGTGGGCATGAATAAAGTTGATTAAGTTTTGTTATCGGAATATCCGCCGCTGCTGTAGGTGTGCTTCAAACTTCCTTCAATATTCTTTTTATCTGTGTCTCTCATTTTCTGGTAAAGTACTTAATATAGGTACAATATTACAGACTGCGAAATCTCTTAACGCTGATTTATTCCCGCGTTTACGTTCACGTTCGTAAATGTCGTTACTTTTTGCGATTCCAGTAAAGCCTAACGAACTGCTAGTCTACAGTTCAATGGTTCTCAATCGGTAGAGAAGAGCGTTAGGTATGCGGTGGTGGTCTCTATGTGTCTTCAATGCTGGAGGTACCGAATTTGATTTTGGAACACAGGAATTCCCAGTAAAGTATAAATATTGTGTCAATAATGGTAATGGGTGTGATACTAAATCTAGAAGGGCTCTCGCTGACAATATAAAAGCTTCCAAATGTGTCGGATAGCTCTTTGTCTTAATAAAACTTAGATAGCCACAAAACATCTCCCATACGACCCATCAAACGCAGCAAATTATGCAAACAGAGACGATTACCACGAAACTTTTATGTTGTCCTAGTCGGGGGGTTTAATAGGCCCCCAGAGTCTAACCCACAGTTTAAGAACCACTGGGTCAACAAAACCGAATCCCTGAAAATGAGCAATTTGTACATTTACATTTACTGGGTATTACCAGCGTGCCCGGAAATTTGCTCATAAAGAATTCATTGCGTTGAATATTGGATCTTAGTGCCTTTTGTTACGGTCGATAGTGATAAAAGGTAAATACGTAACGAATTATTAAGGGAATTAATTTTGGACGTAAAATTCGTAAATGCATAACGTTTTATTAAAATATGTAAACCGCTTAAAATTTTACGTCACCCAAATTTGCATCACAGTCATTTGACTCAAACTAATTTGACTATACTTATAAACAGATGTTTTATCTCACGAATGCAGTATACTTGTTTGTATAAATGTAGTATAGGTATCTAATCTACACGCGCATTGAGTTAGTCTGTGTGAGTTTGTCTTAGTAAACCGGTAATTACGCACACACAAGGGTGTGTGTACGTACGAACGACCACAAGTATGGCCGTCATGAGATAAAACTTCTGTTCATTCATTCATTATGTATCTTCTCACTTCTACTTCCATGCTGGACTGGGAGTGGTAGAAAAACATAGAATGTGCCAGCGGCATCCTCCCGGGCATGCTGTAAAATCAGGTAAGGGATTCGAGAGTTTCAGTATTGTAATTTTAGGCGATGGGCTGACAACCTGTCACTATAGCAGACTCAATCTGTAATAAACCTCAATACTTGTCAGACGTAGCGGAACGACCTTTGTTTAGGTCGTTTACGCTCTGCCTACCCCATTAGGGATAAAGGTGTGACGTGATTATATGTATGTATGTATCTTCTCACAATCACGCTAATAGTATTTCTCAGAATATGGCTTGCAATACCTTGTACCCTTTGACACTGTTTGAGTAAAGTGCATCGCGACGCAATATGTTTCAAATTAGCAAGTGTAGTGTTGCTTGTAATACGTGACGTAGGTACGTGCTTGTAATATTAATTACGTGTGACCTTATTTTACCTTTTATTGAAGATTTTTGCCCCGCGGTGCTTTTTCCCGGAGAAACTGATTTCGATTCCAAAGTATGAATTTATTGTTCCCGATTTGTTCAGGATAGTGCGTGATCCTATGCATCAAAATTTCTGGCACAACAGACATTCCATCTTAGGTCCACTGTGTGCAACGCACCTGCAATTTCACTAGGATCTAGTGGGATAGGGATAGAATATAAGTTGGTGTACATTCCATCGGTTCCGGTCTTTGTGTTTGATTGTGGCCGTTACACGGGCCATGTTAGATGCTTATTAGATGGTTAATGACTCTCTCAAAGTTTATTGATTGGTATGAAAGACAACCAACACCAAGACTCGAAAACTATACTTTTTTAAATAAGTTGATCTACTTGTTAGTTGATCTGCCAGTTTGTAGGCGAGTTTGATAAGGGTATTCCCTCTGATCACTCGATTTAACAGCATTATGAAAGTTTTCTTTATTTTGTCGGCTTTATACATTTCGTAAATAATTTTCCTTTTATATTTCTCTAGTTTTTTCCGCCCTGTTCAACCTTTGTCATATCTGGCGCCGTGTCAATTTCACTTGGAATAATAAATAAGCACAAAAATACGAATGTTTTTTTTTTAGTTAATTTTACAATGAATGTTTTTTATATTATTCTCGTATAAGAAGAAGACAAAGTCTTTTAAAATAATAATACTACTCGAGGGCTGCGATGTTCGCTGAAAACTGAAAACCACTCTACAACAACGACAAAGATATATCGTCTGCTGAGCTGACACATTTTGTATGTCTCTTTCCAGCCCCAATGAAAATAGAAGAGGGATATTATTGTTGCTTATGTTGCACTGAAAGCTGTGAAAACTGGTTGAGATATTTGTACTTTGTTTGTTACCGATAGACGCAAAATATCAATGAAAAGAGACGGCTTAAAAAACTACTTTCAGCTGTAGTAACTTAAGCTATTAAGTTAATTAATTAGTATTTCATATAATTTTAAAAGTTCTCTATTTTAGAACTTTATTCAGAAGTCGCCAAAATAAGGTTACATTTAAATAGAATTACAGTAGTTATAACATAAGATAGAAAATGTTATGATGGACTTCCGCAAAATAACGCCTGATTCTATAAATTACTTACAGTATAGTTATCTCCAAAAACCGTACACAGGCGTGTGTGCTGGTGACAATGATATCTGAGAATATGGAACTGTTTTTTGTGAAGCAAAACATATCTAAACTAAAAACACACTGTTTTTCTCTATAACTTCATAAACAATATACACACGCTATTGTGGCTGTGAATCATGGTCTCCAGACATGGGAATATGGCACCGCGCCAAGAATCCACGTAATGGCGTGCAAGGACTGTCTGCATGGAAACGACTCCATCAGACGACCCTGACTTTGATTTCGTCTCGTAATTGCCTTATTACGTAATATTATGTTGATGTTGGGGATTTTATTCAATGAGAAAACGTTTGCCGATATATGTTGTGAGGTTTTCACTTGGATTATTATTTTGAAGCGTTGGGTTTTCCCCGACAATATTGTATATCCATATTGTGTTTATTTTTGTCTTTATTTAGGGGCGATTGCACACCATTGTTTTGATCTTGAGCTTTGCGATGTAGTTAAAAATGTGATCTATTTATATTAAATAAAGTGTTCGATTGGTATTTTTTTATATACAATTATATGGAATGAAAATAAAATAAGCAACATAAATGCGCAGCTGACAGCAATGGTGTATAATTTGGGAGAAGGCGAATTCCGCGTCGAGTTGAAGCTTCGCGTTGAAGTTGCCCAAATTATGTGAATTACGAGCGACGAGCGTGTGTACTTCATTAATTTATGTCTTCACAAAAGCTTGCCCTGAAATGTTCTTCTTATTGACCCGATTAACCTGATGACAGAGTTTTTAAACCGCCTAACACCACAATAGTTTGTATAACGACAACTTTCCAAGACATCATCTGGATGTTGTTTCGGGACCGAGGGCTTAACATGCACTCCGACGCACGGAATCTTTCAAGTGATTTAGCCTGCATTGTCCTAACCAAACTAGGGAAAATCAGTAATAGGTAAAAATATCAACTTTGTGCTCCCCCCCCCCTCCCGTGGGAATCTAACCCATGACCTCCGGATCAGGAGCCCATGGCTCAGACCTACTAGTCCACGGAGGCATGCTCTAGCTCTAGCCCGTTGGAGTTACCCAAATGTGAATTACGGGTGACGGGCGTGTGCTAGTTCGTTAATTCTGTCTTCACAAAAGCCCGCCCCAAAATGTATGAAGTATAGCAACAGCAACCTAGGGCTAGGTTATTCATTGCTAGGTTTCATAGAGGTTAAGCAAATATGTTGATAATTTTATTACGAGCCATAGCTTAGGGGGTGTTTCAGTAACGTTAAAGGAGCCCATAAAAAAAACCAACTCAAAAAATCAAAAAACCAAAAGTTTGTATTTTTATGCTTCTAAGAGCTGTGCAGGCTCTCGCGCTATAACCAAGCCCGCGCGAGTCGCTATCACTGGTCGATGCGACTCGCGCGTCGCGCGGGATTGGTTATAGAGCGAGAGCTAACGCAGCTCTGGGAATCATTATAAATACCTACCGACTATAGTTTATTTTTTATTTATTGAGTTGGATTTTTTAAATATTTTTTACAGGCTCCTTTTACGTTACTGAAACATCCACTAAGCTATGGCACGCACTTTAATTAACACCCTGTTTAGTTAGGTAGTATATTTATTTTTTCAGGTCGAATTCATTTCTGTATTATATTCTAGATTATTTCATAGCGACAGATATCTCGTAGAGCGCGTCTGTAGCTAATTGCTACGAGTCCTACGGCGTAGCATTGTTCGCTTTTTGTAAACAACTTTTATTTTACTTTTGTGTTGAAAATGATACTTATATACTAAATAAAACAGTTTGTTATTGTTGAGTGCACTCAAAAATAAAGGCGCTTTAACTACACAACAAAATACAGAATATTCATCTGAAGTCAGTTCTAAGTTTGCACTACATTACCAACTGCACAAGAAAGTAATAACTTCCACCTGAAGGCGCAGCTTCCATCTAAGTACTGAGATTTGCATTTAGTGTACTCAAGAGAAAAGAGATATTTGTACTACGTATCATCTTAAGTATCTATTTGCTACTGAGACAGATGGAGCGAACTTCGAATCTTTAAATATTTCGTGCTGGACGACAGCAATGAATAAACGTTACCTGGGTACTGTTTTATTGAGCTGCAAGCAATGAAATACTAATTATTTTAATATAAGGATACTATACCCAAAACAAGGTGTAAGGGAACTTATAGGGGTTGCTCAGTCAACAAAACTGAACAACTTACATCAGGTTGTTTTTTATGGAAAGACATTAGACAATTTGTGCATAAAAGCCTTTTTTTTTATTACTGAAAGTTATTCCTGGTAAAAGTTGTTCACTTTTGACTGAGCAACCCCTATCAGTTCGCGGGAAGCTGTCCCTTACACCCGGTATAACCATCTCTTTACTGCACGTTGCAAGCATTAAAGTTTACAAGTCAGTGCTCTAAACTTGCAAACATTGCAATAACATTGCAATAATGTTGCAATTTCGAGAGCAAAGGCTCAGAGTATTGGCTCTAGCTTTTACTGCTATTTGACTTAGTACGTTGTATCGTAAGTCTTAAGTAGTTTAGCAGAGAAATGCTATAAGTTTGTTTTGTAATTCAATTTAATGTTTCATTTAATGTGTTTACAGGTTTTTTTTAAATAAGATTAAGCGTGCTCCCACATTAACGTGGGAAAACGTTTGCAATCTATGTGTTAGTATGGATTGGATACGTTAGATGGTATTTTGGGTTGATAGATGGTTATGTTGATAATGACAAAATTGTGGGCGTTTGTGCACTCATGCTAGGCCAAATCGATAAGAATTGGATACGAATACGAATCTAATATGGATGAGTGCATAAATGCCCTAATTGTTTTCGAATATAATATGGATGAGCACAAAGATCCTAATTAAATGTTAAAAAATGACAGCAAATAAAATAAAGAAACGAATGTAATAAAATATCCCCCCCCCTACATTGTCACTGCGGCCTGTATACGTTTTTGATAAAAAATAACTAAAATACAGATACATCAGTTTTTACATTTATAAACTACCTTTTCGTCTCGTAGTAAATGGGTTTTCCCGTACGCTCAGGTCCCCGTGGACATGAATGGATTTCCCGCGGTAGAAAGTCGTGAATTTTATTTTCAAGCCATATATGTAATGATGTTGGTGTAATAATTACTCCAGAAACAGAAAAAAATATGGAATTAATAGTATGCACTTTGGAGGTGCCCTTACATTTTGCAAAGCATTCGGATTGTATGGGAATATCACTGAACTACTATTATACTAGCGTATATGGAACAGCCATCACGAACATACAACATGTTCCCAAGATTCAATAAGGCGTCCGCACGAATTTCGTTCGTATTTAATTTTAAAGGGTTTATATTGACGTAATTACTTGATAACTTATTCTTTTTATATTAGTACCCAGTGCGACATGTTTCTAACTTTTTAACTCTTTTTTATTAAAAAATCGAGTCAGATCACTAGTATGAATATGAGTGCATGCACACATATTAAATGGGACATCGAGTGCTTGGATGATGTCTGCTCCATACATTAGCTCAGTGGGAAATATAAAAAGAGTTAAAAAGTTAGAAACATGTCGCACTGGGTACTAATATAAAAAGAATAAGTTATCAAGTAATTACGTCAATATAAACCCTTTAAAATTAAATACGAACGAAATTCGTGCGGACGCCTTATTGAATCTTGGGAACATGTTGTATGTTCGTTTGTGGCGGTTGGTTAATGTATTATCATGGTTTAGAATGTGTGAAAATTTGTAAAATGATAGAAACATTACTTAGGATACAACAATTTATTTAATTAAGTAAATACTAGCCTTAGTCCAATCTGTATTAGATTAAAGAGCAAACACTTAAATAAGGCAAGAAAATAATTTATATTGAAAGTAAATATCACACCACTAGGGGCAAACCAAGATTATTTAAGTTAGTTTATTTTAAAGTATTTAAGTGGAAAAAATTATGGATATTATGAAAGGCACCAGATAATGAAACGTTTGGTGAATAAAATGTTGATCAGATTAAGTAGGTATCTTGTTTTTTTCACTCAAATAATAAGCTTTATATGTCAAATATTAATTTAAATTTTATTTATTTTGTTCACGTCACGATTTTAAAAACTTAGGCCTGTATTTATAATCAGCTCTCAAGAGTGACAGCGAGTTTGAGTTCGTATTAGAAATGTCATTCCAGTACAAAATTAACTGTCAAATCCGCACTCAATATTGCTCTCAATCTTGAGATCGCTTTATAAATACGAGCCCTAGGTTAGTTTTGAACTGCACATACTCAAATCGAAATCTAGGATGACTTGTTAGATTAATTTCTCAAACTCGTTTTTTCCTTTGCGACGCAAAATATTTTAAAAAATCGTGACGTGAACAAAATAAATAAAAATTTAAATTAATATTTGACATAATAAAGCTTATTATTTGAGTGAAAAAAACAAGATACCTACTTAATCTGATCAACATTTTATTCACCAAACGTTTCATTATCTGGTGCCTTTCATAATATCCATAATTTTTTCCAGTGGGAAATTTTCGTGAAATTGGTCTCTGAAGGTAAAAGCTAGTTAGAGATAATGGCCTCGATTCACGCCGTCCAGTTACTTATTCTAATTTTTAGTAGCGCTATCACTTTCTTATATTTAACATAAGAACAGGATAGCAAATAAACATGACTTTGGCATTCCTAATCTGACATTAAATTGCTTAAATTTGACATTAGATTGCTTATTTAACGTAAAATAAGGAACATGCTCTATGCTCCTTTCTTATTTAAAGCAGCTTATGTCAAATTAGGAACGTCAAACACATGTTTTTATTTACTATCCTGTTCTTATGTCAAAGTAAAGAAAGTGACCGCGCTATCTTAAAATGAGTTAAGAATGTGGCGGCCAGAATCGAGGTCAATATAGCTAAATGTAAGTAATGTCGCTGAGGAGAAGGTCTATAAATTAAGCTGAAGTTACAGTTGCTTTGTCTCCTAAATTGCCGTTTTCTAGGAAATAAGGGATGTTGTTTGTAGATGGAATAGTATACCTAAGTAATTAGGTGGTTCTAGTTATGCTATTTCTTTTCTAATGAGATCTTAGTCAATACATTTGTTTATTAAATGTACCGAGGATACAACAATTTATTTAATTAAGCATTATGATTTAATCGATTAAAAAAGTACCTAATCTGTAAATAATTCTTCTCATACACTCGAGTATTCTTATTTCTTTGTCATCATTTCATAAATGTTCTCCTAGAGTTATAAAAAAAAAAGTTATATGAAACAGGAATCCACTAGTAAAAGTAAAATTTTATTTATTTAATAGTTGTAGAGGCAAATGATTTATATTCGTTTTTATTCAGTATGGCTATTAAAAAGCAATCCCATTGATTGGACCAATAGAAAGAGCTATATAAAACCATCAAACTTTAATTGCGGGCTCGTCACTCAAACGATCAATGAACAATTTTTCATTCACTCATATTCCAGCTTTTCATTTTTTACTGCAGCCATTATAACGTGAACTGTGACATACATTTATTTGACTTTAGAATCTTTTTTATTCGATGTCTGTCAATGAGATTAAAAATTCACTTCATACATTTTTGACAGTCTTTGTTGCGCCGTGCCGCGCCGCGTCGCTCCGCTGCAGTGCGGTACGTCTCATACATTTTCATACAAAGAATCATTTGTCGCGCTGTGTCGCGTCGCGCCGCGTCACTTCGCTCCTCTGCAGCTACGCGATAGTACGGTCTAACCTTTAGGCTCTAATTGTAGCTGACTAAATTTTCAAGAGGAGTAAAATGTTTGATATCATTCTTCGTTTCCAATTGTTTTTTTTTTTTCACTATTTCGGTCATTACTTCTTTGATTTTGAATTCTCGAATAATTCTGTGTTCACTCTTTACAGCTCTCGTAAATATGCGTCTTTTAAGCCTCTTTTGAATACCATATCTTCACAACTCTCTGAGATATAAGGGTATCGCACTTTTTCGTGTAATCGGAGCCTACACGAACGAAAAATCATTTCCAATGTCAACACTAGCTAAAGCACAACTCTTGAATAAATGGCTACCCCTTCATCCATCAATCAGCTAAGACTAATCCTCGTAATATTCCCAATGGAGTGTTTGTCATAAGCGCATTCATCAATTTTCCAGCCAATTTTCAATACATCAATGTCACGGGTAATCTTCGTGGTAAAAATGTAATAATAAATATGTAAGCTTCTTGAAAACACTCATCAAATCACGCCTATAGACCTTACTTGGGTAAGGCAGGGTGTCAATGGCGTAATAATAGATTTTGAAGGGCAATTCAGGTTGCATTAGGTATTTATTGCATAGTGACAGGTTGTTGATTGACAGTTCAACGCCTACCTACAATCATTACATGGAATGCCTAAACTTTCTCTACTACCTTCTGCATAGTGTCCGGGAAGAAAAGTAGCTGCTAGTAAATTCTATGTTTTTTATGCCAGCAAGTTGGAAAAAATTATAATACACAAAAACCACAGTCTTAAACAATGCCAGTATATATTTTACGAGTATTTTTGGCGTTGGCGTTTGTCTAGTCTAAGTGGAGTTTTACCATTAGTTTTCTCTAGTTTGTCTGAATTTGCGACTAGGGATGGCCTAAAATTATTAACAGTTCCAATACTTAGTATAAAAATTATGAAAATGTATGTGAATTGTACTAGAACTTCTTCAGATTATAATTATGAACAATATTATTATAATTTCTGTCAAATATCTATGATCAAATAATTTTACTACCTATTGTCTTTCATACCAGTTTCGAAAAGTAGTACTCAGCATGGAAGGCTGTTCCTAGGTGAGAAATACCTGTTACTACCTACGTGTGTGGAACATCCCTACTTCCCGTTGTCACTGGGAAGTTTCCCGTTCCGGTTATTCCCAGGGCAATTGTCAGCGCTAACAACCACAGCTGGAAGAGCTGCAGCATCCAGGTCTCCGCTGCTATTTAATTAATTAATTTGAAGGGAAACAGGCAGCGTTCTGTGGAATACGTATTGTGTTGCGCTATAGTTGTTTATTCATTATCTAACCTTACTACTATTATCACTTGACTACTATTATTTTAAGAAAATATCTGCTAAAAATGGATTTATAGCTGTCTTTGTCAGGTGTCTTCTTTTAATAACCGAATTAATAGTATCCCAATGACTTTGTGTTGTTGTTTCTAGTTTGGTTAGGGCATTGCAGGCTGATCACCTGATTGTCCGAAAAGTAAGATGATCCATGCTGTCGGATGGGCATGTAAATAGTCGGTTCTGCGCCTGATTTCTCTCTGGTCGTGTCAGTCAATCTGTCCCATCAGAATAAGAGATTGAAGGAATAGAGAGTGCACCTGTGTGTAGCGCGAACACTTGGGCACTAAAAACTAGTCCTGCGCAGTTGGTCCATCTCTGGAAGATTGGCCGCCATCACCGAAAATCGGTGGGAGGACTATTATAATAGTATCCCGTTCTTTCCATACTTAGTAATAGGTACTATGATTGGCTTGATTTCAGTCAATATGCATTGAAACTACTTAATCGATTCTTATGCTTCAGTATCCTGAAGTTATACAGAGATTGCTATCGATTCGTGGAGAGCATGACTTAATTAAATCTTAACCAAAATTGCTGTCGTCCCTTTCTGTTGTCTCAGGATAGACAATGACAGGTGATCATTTTAGTCAAGATTTAATACGAATCTATACTATACCATCATCCAGAGAAAAAGAGAAACACATTCTCGCTAAAAAAGAGTCAGAATGAAAACTAGAATACAGCATATTTTGCTATTCAAATTAGCCTAGCATATGTGTCTGGAATGCAACAAAGTATCTGGCGCATATTGTCCAGCTTTTAACCCGTTTTAGCCTATTTCCCCACTCAAATTGCACAGGCTTATTATATTTCCTACGGAAGACCAGTTGCGTTTAATATACAGTGTAGAAATAATAATTAATAAAGTAAAAATGCTGCTGTGACTAAAATTGGTGGAACGATGATATTCGTAAGAAAGTGGGCAGAAACCAATTTCTCTCAAATGATAACGTCTGAAGACCGAGCTGAGTGGCGTGCCATGGGAGAGGCCTATGTCCAGCAGTGGACTGATACAGGCTGATGATGATGATGATGAATTTTTTTTTTTTGAAGGCAAAGTTAATTGTAGAGAAGATCTATTAGAGATTACTATTTTTAAATTCTTTTTTCGTTAGCAACCACTTGCAGTGAGTAAGGCCTTGTATACAGTATTTTTTTCTTTTTGTGATCACCAATATCACTGAATTGTATACAAACCCGTCTCACATACCTAACATGTGAGTCACGTCCCAGAACAAGTAGTGAAGTGGCGCTGATTCGAGCAGCCACTTATTCGTAGGCAGTTTGTGAGAGACTCGGCTGATTGGACTCACTCAATAGCCTATGGATCTCTATATGTAAACAGGGGGCTCAAGCAGCGATTACATTACCCGGCCGACCGGGCCCGATTTGATATACATTGCTAGTATACATGTTTTGACATTATGATATGCTTTTTAGATTAAGCAGCAATGTATATCAAATCGGGCTGGGTAATGTAATGCCTGCTTTAGTGCTAAATACGTTATTACCGCTTCGGTTTTTAAATTCTGTAAAAGTGATAGATAGTGGGATATTTTTTACATATTCTACAAAATGTGACCCGGAAGTTTTGCATAGTGCCTACAGTGTCTAATATTTATTTTCTCAAATTAAATTCATGAAAGAGATTTAAAATTAATACCTACGATTTTAGAACCCTCACAACATGTTTTCCTAGTAAAAAACAGGGTGAAAGATAACATTATTCATGCAGTCACTAAGTATAAATCTAACAAACATGTTTACCTCCTAGTTTCCTCTGAACTTTAGTAGAATACCAAATTGAATTTCTGCCAAAGTACCATTAATGTTCTACACGAGAATGCCAATATACAACCATTAGATATAAAGTTGCCAGACAAATTTGTTAGGACTCCTAAATAAGCAAATTGTTTCTTGGAAAAACACATGAACATTTTCTCAATATTCGGCCCTAAAAATACCTTATACGATATGTCTAGTTTGTGTGCCACGGCAATGGTTTAAATAAATTGCGTGCCATCGCTTAAAAGGGGTTTCAGTAACGTAAAAGGAGCCTATAAAAAAAAACCCACACCAGAAAATAAAAAAACGAAAGTCTGTAGGTATTTATGATGATTCCCAGAGCTGCGCCTACCTCTCGTGCTATAACCAATACCGCGCGACGCGCGAGTTGCATCTACCAATGATAGCGACTCGCGCGCGCTCGGTTACAGCACGAGAGGTAGGCGCAGCTCTTGGAATCATAATACATACCGGCTTTTAGAAAAAACACCCCTTAAGCTATGGCACGCCATTAAATTAACACCCTGTATACTTAGACAGAATTTTACTGCAAATTATAACTTTAAGTAAAGTCGTTCGATAAATCTACTATTGAAGCAAAAATGTGAATGTACAGCACAAGCTGAAATATAAAAACGAAAATAATTTGGTCTACGTTTCATCCGTCACCGGAAACGCTTAGGTACGTACCTACAGCGGAAGTGGCAGGAACCGTAAATCCCCTGGTAGAGCGTACACGTGTCTAGCTTAAGTGTGCTCACTTTGAGAATGATCAGAGACAGGAAAGCTTGTGTTTACATAATAACTTTGATATCAGAACAATAAAATATTCTTTCATTGTGAGCTATCTAGCAACGATAGAAAAACATAGAATGTGCCAGCTGATGCTCCTCCTGGGCATGCAGAAAAAAACTGCAAAGGGATTCGAGGTTCTCAGTGTATTGTAATTTACCTGTCAGATAAAACACTTGCAACTGATTTAGGCTGTGTTTTACGAGTAATTAAAAATGTTTTCCTCCTTACATACATACATACACATAATCACGCCTTTATCCCTAATGGGGTAGGCAGAGCGTAAACGACCTAAAGGAAGGTCGTTCCGCCACGTCTGACAAGTTTTGAGTTATTCCAGATAGATCTGTAAATTGCTATAGTGACAGGTTGTCAGCCCATCGCCTAAATTACAATACTGAAACCCTCGAGTCCCTTAGCTGACTTTTAGAGCATGCCCGGGAGGAGATGCAGCTGGCACATTCTATGTTTTTCTATCACTCCCAGTCCAGCATGGAAGTAAAACCTGTTGTTTATGTTTTTCACAGGTACCACCTACATGTTATTTTGTTAACCAAACAACCTACGTAATGACTTGTTGTGTCTAGCAAGGGATGTTTTGATGACCATTCTGACGTTCTTTGTTTTTGTCGTGTAGTATGCCTATTGCTTATTTATAAAACCTTTAATACAAATGCCACTTATGTACTTATGCACTCTCACTACCGTAGGTCAGCTGGAAGAGATTTCTTTTTAGAGATAAGCTGTACCTGTTGTGCTATTGTTTTTTTTATATTTGTGTCCTCTGTATGTTCATGTGTGCAATAAACTGTTTAATAATAATGCCAAGAACAAGAAGGCTAAAAGTCAAGGTAATTTTTTTTTTATTTACCTACTCGAAACCCCTTTTAAGCGATGGCACGCAATTTATTTAAACCATTGCCGTGGCACACAAACTAGACATATCGTATAAGGATTTTTAGGGCCGAATATTGAGAAAAATGTTCATGTG